>PVHP010001648.1:0-49185 GCA_004024765.1 Zapus hudsonius
AAGATTGTGAGTTTAGGGGTCTTTGTGTCGAAGATCGTTGGTTTCTGTCTCACTGGCTCTTCCTGTGTAGATTGAATGTCTGTGACTGTGGGTCCCTCGTTCTTCCCGTCATTCTCTGCCTGCGTGGTTCCATATGGATCCTCCACGATATGACTGTGGTGGCTCCTCTCTTGCCAGAATCTCAGGTATCGGCCTACGGTCGGTTGGTAGGGTTAGATGGGCCCCAGCTCTCTCGCTACATCCTGAAAAATACAAGCACAATCTCCTTCGGAGAGTGTGATCAGTGTAGGTTAACAAACATACACATTTCTGGTTTACCTAGATTCTATTTCTAGTAGCCTCCCTGTCAATCACTCCCATAGTACATCTTGTCTTGAGATCCCAAGAGTACGGGATCTGGTGACCATCGCCCTGAATCCCTAGTTCCAGACAAGGGGTCCTCCTCACTAAGTGGAAAATTGGCCGAATTTGAAAGCTGTTGATTGTCTCCCCCAGACCCAGGCTCCTCCATTACACAAGTGCTCCTTTCTTGGTTTGCTGTTCTTTCCCAGTAGGGGGTGTGGTCAGCCCACTCATGACCCCAGATTGTGTTTCGTGTCAGTGGTCTCTGTTTACTCCAGCCGTCATTGATCATTTTCCCCTGGCAGACTGTGCAGTGCCTTCCAGCACTACACTAGCTGCCTTCTGGGGGCTGGATATCGTTCCGGACGTTGAAGGGTCTCTCAATGCTGGTCGATGGCATTATGCGGTTTCTTCAGCAACAGGGTTTTGCCTCAGGCCTAGGGAGGGCACCCAAGAGCTTTGACAGAATTCTGTCTTGTTGAAATCTCATGAGTCGCTTTGGTCAACAGCTCAATGAGGGAAGGAACCATTGGTTGGAACCAGGGGGTGTCAGGCTGATCTAAATTATTCACAGGCTTAGACTCTCTCCCCTACCACTCACGGCCCCTCTTGCCAGATGATGCTCACTACTTACTCAATAGGTTACAATGAGCTCGTGAGGATTTTATGTTTTTGAACCTAATATGGTTTACCCTCAAGCTTAAGCCATTCCCCTCCCCCCACCCCTTACCCCTCATTCATAACCTTTCACTTCTTACTACTAGTCTGCATAAAGAACACGGTTATCCTGGTTAAGGACCACATATGAGGGAGAATATGCGGCGTTCGATTCTCCGTTCTTTTGAGTGTTCGCTTAGTAAGATCTGCTCGAAGTCAGACCATTTTTTTCCTAAATTTCAATATGTCATTTTTCCTTTCAGCTGAGTAAAATTCCATCGTGTAAATATACCAGAGTTTCTCTGTCCATTCCTCCATGGATGGGCATTTGGGTTGATTCCAATACTTGGCTATTATGAATTGAGCTGCTATAAATATAGTTGAACAAATGTTTCTGTGTCGAGATGTGACATCTTGTGGGTAGATGCCTAGTAGAGGGATAGCTGGATCCATTGGTAGTTCTATGTCTATTCTGTTCAGGAGTCTCCACACTGCTTTCCATAGTGGTTGAACAAGTTTGCAATCCCACCAGCAGTGAATGAGGGTTTCTCTTTCCCCGCATCCTTGCCAGCAACGATTGTTGTTGGTTTTCTTTATTATTGCCATTCTGACCGGGGTAAGGTGGTATCTCATTGTGGTTTTGATTTGCATCTCTCTGATGCTTAGGGATGTTGAGCACTTTCTCAGGTGAGAAAAGGCCATTTGTGTTTCCTCCTCTGTGAATTCTCTGTTGAGATCAGTGCCCCATTTTGTGAGGGGGCAATATGGGTTTTTGCTATTAATTTTTTTGAGTTCTCTGTAAGTTCTAGAAATCAGGCCTCTGTGTTGTAGCTGGCGAAAATCATCTCCCAATTTGAAGGGGGTCTATTGACTTTGAGAACCGTGTTTTTGTTTCTACAGAAGCTTTTGAGCCTGATCAGGTCCCATTGGTTAAGTGACTGTTGCACTTCCTGGGCTTACTGGAGATTTGCTCAGGAAGTTGTTCCCGACTCCTATCTCATGTAAGGTTCCTCCAACTTTTTCTTCCAGGGTGTTCAGGGTTATAGGCTTGATATTGAGGTCTTTGATCCATTTGGATTTTATCTGTGTGCATGGTGAAAGGAGTGGGTCTAATTTCATTTTTTGCATGTTTTTATCCAGTTTGTCCAGCACCATTTGTTCAAGATGCTATCTTTGGCCCAGCATACATGGTTGGCACCCTTGTCAAAAACTAAGAAGCTGAAGTTATTTGCATTAAAGGCTGGGTCTTCGAGTCTATTCCACTGGTCCGACTGTCTGTTTTTCTGACAATAACATGCTGTTTTAGTTACTATGGCTTTTGTAGTATGTTTTAAAGTCAGGTATGGAGATACCTCCTGCATAATTTTTCCTGCTCAGAATAATTTTAGCTATTCGAGGTCTCTTACCCTTCCAAATAAATTTGGAGATTATTTTTTCAATGTCTGTGAAGAAGGAGGTTGGGATTTTTATTGGCATTGCGTTGAATCTGTAGATTGCTTTTGGCAGGATTGCCATTTTTACTATATTGATTCTCCCTAACCATGAGCATGGAATGTCTTTCCATCTCGTCACATCCTCCTCTATTTCCCTTTTGAGTGTTTCAGTGTTTTCCTTATATAAGTCTTTCACTACATTGGTTAGTGATATTCCCAGGTATTTAATTTTATATGAGGATATAGAGAACGGGACAGTTTCTCTGATGTCTTTTTCCGAATGCTTGTCTTCTGTAATATAGAAAGGCTACTGATTTTTGTGTGTTAATTTTGTATCCTGCCACTCTGCTGAAGGCATTGATCACCTTCAGGAGATTACTAATACTGTTCTTTGGATCTGATATATATAAGATCATGTCATCTGCAAAGAGGGATAGTTTGAATTCTTCCTCTCTGATTTGTATCCCTTTTATGCTGTTCTCTTGTCTTATTGCTTGGGCTAGAACTTCAAGCACTATGTTAAATAGCAGTGGTGAGAGTGGACATCCCTGTCTTGTTCCTGAGTTGAGGGGGAACTCCTTGAGTTGTTCCCCATTGAGGATGATTTGTGCTTTAGGAGATCTGTATATAGACTTTATCATGTTGAGGTATAGTCCAACTATGCCTATTCTTTCCAGGGTTTTGAACATGAAGTGGTGTTGAATTTTGTCAAAAGCCTTCTCAGCATCAATAGAGATGACCATGTGGTTTTTGCTGTTGAGTTTGTTAATGTGGTGAATTATATTTATCGATTTGCGTATGTTGAACCATCCCTGCATCCCTGGGATGAAGCCAACTTGGTCATGGTGAATTATAGACTTGATATGGGTTTGTATTCGGTTTGCTAGGACTTTGTTTAGGATTTTTTTTTTAAAATTTATTGTCCATAATGAGTTACAACATTTAGTGGGCAAACAATGAGTTGTTATCCCCAATTCCCCACTGCCCTCCCCTCCCCCCTCCACTGGATAACCTTCTCCATGGGTCGTCTGGATCAGTCCTTGTGACATTGTTTAGGATTTTTGCATCCAATTTCATCAGGGATATGGGTCTGTAGTTTTCTTTCTTTGTTACATCCTTGACTGGTTTGGGAATTAGGGCGATGGTAGCTTCATAGAAGGAGTTTGGGAGCCTACCCTCATTTTCTATGTCCCTGCCTGACAAGCTTCAAAAAGAGAGGTTTAATTTCTATGATGAAGGTTTGGTAGAATTCAGCTGAGAACCCATCTGGACCTGGGCTTTTCTGTTTCGGGATGTCCTTGATTACCGATTCGATCTCTGTGATTGTTATCGGATTGTTTAGGGTCTTTATCTGCTCTGGTCTGAGCTTTGGAAATTGGTAGGTGTCCAGGAATTTATCCATTTCATCCAGGTTCTCTAATTTTGTAGAGTAGAGGTTTTGAAATTATGACCTGATGATACATCCAATCTCTTCAGGATCTGTTGTCAGGATCTGTTGTGATCTCACCCTTTTCATTTTTTATTTTGTTAATTTGGGCCTTCTCAGTTTTTCATTTGATTAAGTTGGCCAGGGGTTTGTTGATCTTACTGACTTTTTCAAAGAACCAACTCTTTGATTTGTCAATTTTTTTCAATCGTTTTCTTTGTTTCCAAGTCATTAATCTCAGCTCTGATCTTAATTATTTCCTTTCGTCTCGAGTTCCTAGGGTTGGATTTTTCCATCTGTTCTAATGACCTTAGGTATGAGGATATTTGGTTGATTTGAGACCTCTCTGTCTTTGTTATGAAGGCATTTAGAGCAATGAATTTCCCTCTTAGAACTGCCTTCATTGTGTCCCACAAGTTCTGAAAGGATGTGTCCTCATTATCATTTGTTTCTAGGAAGTTCTGGATTTCCTGCCTGATTTCTTGTTTGACCGATTCATTGTTCAGGAGCGAGTTGTTCAGTCGCCAATATCTGATGGAATTTTTGGCTCCTCTCCCATTGTTAATATCTAGCTTTAATGCGTTGTGGTCTGGTATGATGCAAGGGATTACATTGATCTTTCTGAATTTGCTGAGGGATGATTTATGACCTAGTATATGGTCAATTTTGGAAAAAGTTCCATGCACTGCTGAGAAGAATGTGTAATCAGTGTCCTTGGGGTGAAATGTTCTGTAGATGTCTGTTATCCCTAGTTTGTCAATGGTGCCATTTAGCAGCTTGATTTCCCTGCTTGTCTGTTGTTTGTACGATCTGTCTAGGGATGACAGTTGAGTTTTAAAGTTTTCTACTATGATGGTGTTGGCATCTATATCTGCTTTGCTTTTGAGTAATTTTGCCTAATGAACTGAGGGGCCCTTGCATTTGGTGCATACATATTTAGTATAACGATGTCTTCTTGCTGTATTATTCCCTTGATGAGTAGAAAGTGGCCATCATTGTCCTTTTTTATTGCTGTTGGCTTAAAGTCTTCAGATATTAGAGTAGCTATACCTGCTTTTTTATTTTTCCCACATGCCTGGAAAATTGTTTTCCACCCTTTTATTCTCAGTAGGTTACTGTCTTTAGCAATAAGGTGTGTTTCTTGAAGGCAACAGATGGAAGAGTCCATTTTCCTGATCCAACCTGCTATCCTGTGTCTTGTTATCGGAGAGTTGAGTCCATTTACATTCAAAGTTTTAACTGTGAGGTTTGCTATGTTGTAGAGAATATGAAGGTTGTTATCTGAGCTGGTGCTGCTATCTCTTTTGTGTTACCTTGTTTGTTCTCTGTTCCTTTCCTGGGGTTGGTTATTTGTTTCGTCTCCAAGGGATATCTCATGAAGTATATTTTGAAGGTTTGGCTTTGTGCTCAATAATTGTAAAGCTGATTAGTCTCATGGAATACTTTAATTCCTCCATCAATTATGATGGATAACTTTGCTGGGTAGAGTAGTCTAGGTTGGAATCCATTCTTCTTTAGGCCTTGAATCACTTTGTTCCAAGCTCTCCTGGCTTTTAATGTTTCTATGGAGAAGTCTGATGTGATTCTGATGGGTTTTCCTTTATACGTGAGTTTCCTTTCTCTCGTTGCTCTAAGGACTCTCTCTTTATCCTCAATGTTTGGCATTGTAACTAATATATGTCTTGGGGTGTTCCTCTTTTGATCCAATTTGTTTGGGGTCCTCCGTATCTCTTTTGGTTTTACAGGACTATCTCTTGCCAGTATGTATGGAAAGTTTTCTTGAATAATTCTGTTGAAAATATTTTCTATGCCTCTTGTTTGGTTTTCTTCTCCTTCCGGGATCCCCATGCTCCTGAGATTAGGTCTTTTTATGGTATCCCACATTTCCCTTGAGTCTTGTTCACTTGCTCTTTTGAATTTTGTCAAGGTTCTTATTTCCCTTGAATTCTCCTCTGTTCTGTCTTCCATGTCTGAGGTTCTGTTTTCCCAGTGATTGATCCTGTTGGTAAGATATTCTATGGATGTTCTTATTATTTCAATGTGGTTTTTGTTTTCTGCAACATCTTTCTGGGTTGCTTCTATCATCCTGTTGAGATGTGATTTCATTTCAAGGTTTGATTTAATTACTTCTTCTTGACAGTCATTCTTATATTTGCAGATGTCTTCGGTTAATTTGAAAAGCTGGTTTTTGATACCTTCAGTTTGTTGGCTTGTCTTTAGTTCTGATATGTCTCTTCTGACGTCCATTTGGTTCTCCTCTAATATATTAAGCCTGGTGGCAAAGCTAATGAGCTGACCTTGTACCCATTCAATACGTTGGTCCATCTTTTCTTGCATTACTAACATTAAGTTCTCCTTAGGACCTGTGCCAGCATGTTCGGGGTTTAGTGTTGTGTCATCCTGGTCCTGCTTCTGCTCTCTCTTTAGTGTTGTTGTTGTTGTCATTTGGTGCAGTTTCCTCAGCTGGTGTAATATTCTTGCGTTGAGGTCTGCCCATTTCAACTCCACTTGAGGTGGTTGGCGGAATGCCTTTGAGATGTCTGCAGGGGTCCGTGGGTGTGGGGGATGGCAGAGCACAGTGGGCAGTGGGGCGGGTTCAGTTGTCGAGGTTGTGTTGGTTGGTAGCTGTGGGGAGGGGTAGCGTACCTTCAGATGTTGTGGGTACGGGTGATGGGGCCACCAGATTAGGCAGGCCAGGGGAACATGCCCACAGAGGTCTGCAGTCCCAGGGGATGAGGTCAGTGGGGTGAGTGGGGGGGTGAGGCTGCTGAGATCCCTGAAACTAGTGTTGCTGGGATCTCTGGGCACAGATAGAGGGGCTGATGGGTTCCTCAGGTGCAAAAAGGAGCGGGGCAGATGCGTTGGAGGCTACAGGTTGGGGGAAGGGGCTATGTAAGAACCCCTGGTCGAATGGGTGAAAGAGAAAGAGAAGAAAGAAAAAGAAAAAAAAGGCGATGGGAGGGGTGAGGCAGACGGTGGGAGGAGGGGCTACGAAGAAGCCCCTGGTCCCGGTGAAAGAGAAAGAGAAGAAAAAAGAAAAAAAGCGATGGGGGAGGGGCGCAGCAGATGTGCTGGAGGGCGGGAGGAGGGGCTACAAAGGAGCCCCCATCCGGAGAGAGAAGAAAAACTAAAGCGATGGGGGAGGGGCGTGGCAGACGTGCTGGAGGCTGGAGGGTGGGGGGAGGGTCTACAAAGGAGCCCCCGTCCTGGTGACAGAGAAAAAGAAAAAAAAGCCATGGGGGAGGGGTGCAGCAGACAGCGGGAGGAGGGGCTATGAAGGTCCTGGTGAAAGAAAGAGAAGAAGAAAAAGAAAAAAAAAGAAGCTATGGGGGAGGGGCGCGCTAGACGGCAGGAGGAGGGGCTATGAGGGAGCCCCCAGTCCTGGTGAGAGTGAGAGAAGAAGAAAAAAAAGCTATAGGGGAGGGGCGTGGCAGACGGGCTAGAGGGCGGGAGAGGAGCTACGAAGGAGCCCCGGGTCCCTGTGAAAGAGAGAGAGAATAAAAAAAAAGTAATGGGGGAGGGGCTACGAAGGAGCTTCCCGGTGACAGAGAAAAAGAAAAAAAAAAATCAATGTGGAAGGGACCGGCAGACACGCTGGAGGATGGAGGGTAGGAGGGGGGAGGGCCTACGTACTGATGGCTGATGGAGAAAGAATATTAATATAAGAAATAAAAAAAAATGACAAAGAGTTGAAAAAGAAAGACAGGCAAGTGCCCGGGAGGGGCGGGATAGACAGAGGGTGGGAAGGTGGGGGCCGAAACACAAGGAAAGCTGAATGAACATACTTCCAGCTTGCTGGAGCTGTTCTGGCACAGCCTGCCTGGACGACTCACTGCCTCCTGCGAGCTCTGGTCTACCCTGTGCTCGGAGGTGCCTGGAATTCAGCGTGTGGCCGCAGCTAGTGTCCACTAGCTGGTTCCCTGCTGAAAACCCTGGCCCTTATTTCCGGAGGCGTACAGCATGTCTGTTAGTTAGCCATCTTCCCCGGAAGTCCAGTAACAAACATTTTAAAGAGCTGAAAAAGAAAAAGTTGTGTCCAAGGCCCTGGTAGCAGATGAAAATCCCTCTTGTGACTAGAGAGATAGCTCAGTGGTTTAAGGTGTTTGCTTCCACCTTGCCTGGCTGCCAGGTTCAAATCCCCAGAACCTATGCAAAACCAGATGCACCAAGTAGCACATACACTTAAAGTTTGTTCACAGTGGTGGAAGGCCCTTGTACGGCTCTTCTCAGTCTCAGTCTCGGTCTCAGTCTCAGTGTCAGTCTCTCTTTGCTCACAAATAAGTTTAAAAAAAATCCTTTCTTCTTGGTTCTCATCATTCAGTACTTAGCACTTGGTGGTACTCAGCACTTGGCACTCTACAAAGCAGCTACAAAAGACCGTTTCAAAGAGATACCTGCTTTTTTGGTGGATCTGAAGCTTAAGTAAGACCTTGGTAAACTCAGAGCAGTCTTGGGACTGCTTGCTGAAACCAGGCCAGCAAAACACCCTTGATAGGCAGACAGTACTATATGTACTGGGAAGTGAGCCTGGTACCCTGAACATAAGCCTAGTAAGAAAAATACCATGAACCTTACTACAGTCCAGTCTCCCATGAACAACACACAACTTCCATTGAAAGAATAAAGGTGACTTAAAAAAATTCAACCAATGACTTAACCTCATATGCACAATCCCAGTGCATAAAAATCACAAAAAATATGAAAAACTGAAGCAACACTTCTCCAAAAATTATAGTAATGGCCTCCAATGAGAATGGTTTGGATGAAATTGTAGATGAAGGATTCAAAGGCCTGTTCAAAGAAAGAGAATACAAACTTATGAATGAATTCCAAGAAAACACAAACAGCTGAGTTAAATAAAATTGATAACAGCATGTGAAAATGGAATTCAATAAGAATAAATACCGAAGAAAATCCAAAAATTCTGTAGCTCTCTGGAAAGCCTCATCAATAGAATGGTTCACAAGGACAGAATATCAGCTTTTGCAGACAAGGTAGAACATTCAGTCAAGGACAAAGATAATAAAATGTATGAACAGAATATGCAAAATCTTTGGGGTACTATGAATTTATGAATCATGGCCATAAAAGGAAGAGAAGAATTTCATGTCAAAGGTCAAGAAAACATTTTCAGGCTGGAGAGATGGCTCAGTGGTTAAGGCACTTGCCTCCAGTGCCTAAGGCCCTGGGTTCAATTCCCCAGTACCCTCATAAGCTAGACACACAAGGTGGTGGCCCTGGTGCTCTCTCTCTCTCTCTCTCTCTCTCTCTCTCTCTTTCTCTCTATCTATCTCTATCTCTGCTTGAAAATGAATAAATATTTTTTTTAAAAAAATGAAAGCATTGCCCATAAATTCAAGAAAGTATTCTAAGATCTAGGAAAAGAGATGCTTACCTAGATACAAGAGACATTTAGATCACCATGTGACAAGAGCAGAAGAAAAACTCCCCACATCATATTATAAAGCATTGCATTTATAGAACAAAGAAAGTATAATGAAGCTGAAAGAGATAAAACACTGTCACATAAAAGGCAGGCTATCAGAATGACAGCTGAACAAGAAAGGCTTGGAATGATGTAGATTTACTAAATCCAGCAAAACAATCATAATAGGAGAAATCAAAACTATTCATGGTAAAAATAGGTTAAAAATTCATGACCACTAAGAAACTACAGAAGATACTATGAGGAATCTTTCAGACTGAAGAGAAAGACAAACCATACCTGTAAGACTAGTTAAGCAAATGAGGAATAGAAAAGCAAAAAAGACACCACAAAAATTAATAAAATGACAGAAATTAACACACCTTTCTGTATAACAACAATATTAATAGTATTGATTCCTCAGTTAAAAGGCATAGACTAGTGTTGCAGTCAGCGTTCTAGCTGCTGCAGAGAAAGACCCAAGTAAAGCGGCTTATGGAGGAGCGGGTTTGTTTGGCTTACGGACTTGAGGGGAGACTCCATCTTGGCAGGGAAAATGATGGCATGAGCAGAGGGGGGGTGGACATCACCTCTGCCACAGCACTGGAAACAGTGGCAGGAAGGTGTGCCAAATACTGGCAAGGGGAAGCTGGTTTATAACCCCAAAGTCTGTCCCCAACAACACAGCTCCTTCGAGGTTGTAAAATCCAAACTGCCATCAGCTGAGGATCGATCAATCAGAACACATTCATTTGTTGGTGGGGGACACCTGGATTAAACCGTGACAACTAGCAAACTGGAATCAAAACCAGGAACCATCTGTTTATTTGTTGCCTCTAAAATCTATAAATTTCTGCTCTCATTTGTAATTATGCCTACTTTGTTTTCAGTGTACATTATTGTATAGTTATTACTCATTTTTAGTTTGTGGTTATTATATGAAACTTTTATTATATAAGATGTAACTTTATATGTATTTATTTTTTGTAATATAAATTTAATTAAAACAAAGGTATTTCCTTTATCACTAGCAGCACTTCTTGTCTTAGAATACAGTTTTTCTGTTTACCTTTTTATACTTTAGTTTGATGTTATCAACTCTTGATGATTATGTGAAACAGGCAGAACCCATACACTGGTGTTGGGAATTTAAATTGGCAAATAAATGTACTTAGGAAAATAATGTTACTATCCTATAGTGAACATATGACCCAGTAATTCCAATCTTATGTATATATTCTGGGGAAATTTCTGTACATTTGCACCAGGAAACATTCAAAGAATATTTATAGCATTATTAAGTGTCTATGAATATGCATGAACAAGCTGTGTTATATTACACAGTGGGACACTATTAACCAGATAAAATCAGTTATGTTTGTACACATATCTAGTGTGTATGTATGTATAAAAATGAGATAAAGAATATATACACTATGAAAACTTTTACATAAAGTTCAAAAATAGTACCCTAGGAAATACAAGAAAGGTAGGAGAATAGGCTATTGAAGAATATTTACTTAAAAATATTTGTAACATTTAAAAGTGCGGGAATACTAATGAAGAGAGAACAGAGGCCTTCATAAATACTGATACCTGCGTCTTTAAGTTAGTAGTTGATTTATGGATACAGTTTCTGATTCATTGTTAAGCTACCTATGCCTTCTAAAATTCTTGTCCCTGATACAAGACACTTCTCCAATTCTAATCATCTCTAATCTAAAGTAAATCTGGAAAATGAGTGTCAATTCAGGACCCTCCTGTCTTGAGTCACAACTATGCAACTCAGTAAATAGTCATATATAGTATGTGAAAACAATAGATATTGAAGGCATTTACTCTTTATAGAAAATTAAGAATATGCTTTTTTAATGCATTGCATGGGCTTTCTGGTAATTTGGCAACTTGTTATAAGCAAAAAGTGAAATTCATCAATATAAATATCACTGAGAAGCTCATTAAAATATGTATGTAGTTGTTTATATTACTTGTCAAGACTACATATTTTAGAGGTCAAAATAGACTTTGCTTTTAAAATGAAATACATCTCAGCATATAAAAAGTGATTCAGTTATAATTTCCATGAAATTTTAAAGGCTAATCAAACCACAAATGAATATGTAATACTTTCAAGTAACCTACAGCATACTAATGTTCATGTTATTTTCTTTACTCAAAGGTCAGTAAATTAGAGTTAGAACTAGAAAGTGCCAAGCAAAAATTTGAAGAAATGAATGACACCTATCAAAAAGAAATCGAGAACAAAAAGATATCAGAAGAAAATCTTTTGGGAGAGGTGAAAAAATTAAATGTGCTAAGAACTTATTTTACTCTAATTCTGTTTATTAGCATTTAAAAACTAAATACTCTTAATTTTAAAATTGTGATCTAAAACATTTAATACACTTATAATAGGGACAGTTAATCAGTTTCTATGAAAGCCAAAAGTATCATTGCTATCCTAAATATTTAAATATGACTTAGCATATAAAATTTTAAAATATTAAATATGCACTACAATGTTATACTGTCATTTTAATTCTTGACACACTCTAACCTAAACCAAAAGTGATACATTTTTTACTTGTTTAGTTTCCAATCTTTTGGTGTTTGAATTTTGTATATGCTAAACATATACTTTTTACATTTTAGTTGAATTTTTTGTGAATTTTAACATTTTAACAAAAAGAAACTTTTTTTTGATAGATTGAGAAAGCTAAAGTAAAAGCTGATGAAGCAATAAAATTACAGAAAGAAAATGATATTCGATGTCAGCATAAAATAGCTGAAATGGTAGCACTTATGGAAAAACACAAGGTAACTTTATATAATGAAAATTATTAATAGAGCCAGTATTTCTGTTAAGATGGTGAACTCAAGTAGCTTTCTTTTTTCTTTCTTTTTTTTATTGTCCATAATGAGTTGCATTATTTAATGGGCAAACAATGAGTTGTTATCCCAGTTCCCCAATGCCCCTCTTCCCCATCCTCAGTCGGCTGGATATCCTCCTCCATGGGCCGTCTGGATCAGTCCTTGTGGCAGGGGACCATGGACAGCCTAGGAGTCAGCCCGGTTCTCCCGGCCCTCGTATGATGTTACTGAGGGGTGCCATGCCTCTGGATATTCTCCCCCACCACGGCTCTCACAATCTTCCTGCCCCCTCTTCCGCTCAGTTCCCTGAGTCGTGGTGGGTGTCAAGTAGCTTTCTGATTTGTCAGAGAAAAATATTGTTTCTTATAGCTTGTATATTCTTGGTTCTTTATTTCTCAAAGTTCAGATTTCAAGCATACAGAGACATTGAGGCATCACTTCCTTGAGTAAATCTCTCCTTATCTAGTAGATACAAATAACAGTCTTTTCCTAAAATTTTTTAGTAGTCTCATAGCCCATCTTTTATTCTAGTTTGTTTCTCATTAATATTTATAGTTTCTACATATATCTAATATTCAGTAGGCTAAACAAGTTCTTTAAAAAATATGTTTATTTATTTGAAGCAGAGAGAAAGAGAGAGTGCGCTCTTGGGTCTCCTGCTGCTGCAGACAAACTCCAGATACATCTGTATCTCTGTATCTGGTTTTACATGGGTAGTGGGAATTGAACCCAGGCATTTAAACTTTGCAGGCAAGACCAAAACCCTTAAGACATCCCCCCTAAACAAGTTCTTAATCAGGGAATAAATAGATTTGAGGATTAACATCTGTTTTGTATTATTACTTAAAGTAACTCTTTCAGGAAAAGCAAGCCTCATTCTCCTTAATATTTGGAGAAAATGTAGAGTATGCCTACTTATTAAATTTCAAAAATTACTGCTGGAATCTAACACTTTTCTGAAGTAACCAATAAGGAGTTTAATGTAGAACTTAAATAACATTGCAAAGTAATAGATTTAAACAAAATTGGTATATTTTGATCTATTAATCCATGTTGATACTATAGGTTTTCTTGGCTTTGGCTAGTTGAAGCCTCTTCAGACTGACAATTCTTTTTAAAATCTAATAGTTTTTCATAGCTTTCTTTTTGTCATGACAATATTTTCAAGGCTTATGTGTTTTCTGTCTTATATTTGGAAAAGTCACTTTTCTAAGAAGTCCTGGTATTTCAAGGTTACCTTGAATTTGTGATTCTGCTGCTTCAGCCTCCTTAATGTTGAGATTATGGGTATGTATGGTGAGAGCTCACTGAACGCTATTAAATTTTTTCATTGATGAAATCTAATGTTCCCAATTTAGTTATTTTCTGTTCTTATGCTAGTTATGTCCAAAATTTGTCTATGTTTAAATGTTCAGATTTCTTTGAATAACTTACATATAACTGAAAAATTGTAATACATGTATATGCTAAAATTTGTCATAATTTTCTTTAAATATCAAATGTGTAGTTTACTAATTTTATAAATATAATTTATTCAGTCTTAATACATCTAATACGTTTACTCTGTTTAATATAGAATCAATATGATAAGATTGTTGAAGAACGAGACTCAGAATTAGGACTTTATAAAAGCAGAGAACAAGAACAGTCATCATTGAAAGCTTCTTTGGTGAGATATAGAACAAAGCAGTAAAAGCTAATTCTTATAATGGCATTGATAGCAAAGAAAAATATTAAGCAAAGCTGCAACTTTCGATCTATAGAATTATTTTAGATCTAAAAGGAATCTTACAGATTTTCTAGTTAAGTTTCCAATTTATTTTACTTATTTTTGCCATGTTTGTGTGTGTGTGATATTCGTGCATGTGTGTATGCATGTTCATATGTGTGTGTATGTGTGTGGGCGTGTATGTACACACACGTGTGCATGTGGAAGCCAGAGGACAACCTTGGGTGTTATCCTCAAATGTGATGGCTACCACTTTTGAGACAGGTTCCTAATTGGCTTGGAGCTTACCAATTAGGCTAGACTAGCTTGCAGTGAGCCCCAGAGATCATCCTATTTCTACCTTTCCAGTGCTGGGGTTCTAGGTGCATGCCACCATGCCCAGTGTTTCTGTGGGTAATGGTGATCCGACTCAAGTTCTCATGCTTGAAAACAAGCACTTCACCAACTGAGCTATCTCTTCAGCCCCAATATTTATTTATTATTTGTTTATTTTTAAATAATATCTTTATTATGAATAATTATATACATTGTATGAGCAAACCTTGTGATGGTGCCCCCATTTCCCTCCTCTCTGTTCCCTACCCAATTTATTTTTGAAATGATAGAATAAACTTTTTTCATTTGAAATGTTTTAGAGTCCAATTACAGTAATTTTCTCCATTTATTATTATTGACAATGTTTAGACATATAACTATATATATGTGTATATATATATATAAAATGTAGTTTGATTATATTCACTCTATTACCTTCTCTTGTTCCTCCCTTCCCACTGAACCTTTTCTTCCCAACTACTAGTTCCTCTTCTACTACTTAAAGTAAATTCAAATCTCTGACGTTTATGAAAGGAGAGTGGTATATATATATGTAGGTATATATCCTTTAGAGGAAACTAAAAAGAATTGTTTAAATAGAGACTAGTTATGTTCCATTATCAGCCTTTATATCGGTAGACTTTTAAAGGACATTTTTTTGAGTTAAATCCTTTTAGAGCTGAATTTACTTTAAATGTTACATTAATTCTTACTGTCTTGAGAAATATATGGAAGCACTTATAAATTTTCATTCTTTTTTTTTTAGGAGATAGAACTGTCTAATACCAAAAATGAGCTTTTGTCCCTTAAGAAGCAACTTAACAAAGAACAGGTAGAAAAGGTAGGTTTTGGCATTATGGGTAAAATGATTGTTTTTGTGCTTAGTTTGTATTTTTAAGCAATATGTAAGACATCCAACTCTTCTGTATCCTTTCTAGCAACACTTTACCATTTTGTCAGCTATTTCCATAGGTTGTGGTGATAGTTTTTCATTTTTTCATTCCAAGGATATTTCTTTCATTTTTTATCAATTATTAAAATTAGTATGTAAGGTAATGGATTTTATTATGACATTTTGGTACATATTTTCTTCTTTTTTTAATTGAAAAATATTTGATAAACCTATTTGTGTGGTTTTAAGCCTCTGGAACACAAGAACAAAGAACCTCCAACACCCTTTATCTTCTCAGCTATCCTGCTGAAAAATTTGGCCTTTGTGATGACAGGTTACTTAGGAAACTTTCCTATCCCCAGAACTTTGTAGTAGCTCCATCACACAAAATCAATGATGAGGGCAACTGCTGTCTTGTTTTTGGCAGTATTAACCTCATGTTTGTTCACTGACAGTGTCCACAATTTGTCAAGGTTAACAGATATACAGACGCTCTGGTTCCTCTTGATACTAACTTTTCCCAAAGTAACTTGGATTATATTTGTTAAGGTTTATCCTATGGTGATGTATGCCACGAGGATTGTCCCAGTCTGCTGGCTGATTCAGGTGCTTGCCAATAAAGCTGTGGCTCTGAAGTTTCTGGGTCTTCCTCAGTCTTAATGCCATGGTGGTGGCCAAAAGGAAACAGCCATACTTTATTCTTATTAGTCTACCTCCTCCACTTTCTTCCTCCATCCTGCTGTCTCCATCTTACTGGTTCTCTTCTTTCTCCCAATAGCTCTCCTGCTTTCAAGCCCATGAATTCTATTATTCTCTTCCCCACCTCATTCCTTAAGATCACTCCCCTTCTTATGGTTCCCTTCCTAGTTTCATGACATATATACTTATACACACACATATATATGAAATAGGGCGCTGGGGACATGACTCAGTGGTTAAAGGCACTTGCTTGCAAAGCCTGTTGGCCAGGGTTTAATACCTCAATATCCACACAAAGCCAGATGCACAAAGTGGCATTCGCATCTGGAATTTTGTTTTCAGTGGCAAGAGGCCCTGGCATGCCCATGTAGGCATTCTCATTCTCTCCCTTTCTCTTTCTCTCTCTCTCTCCTCACAGGAAAATAAAATAAAAATATTTTAAAAAGAAAATTGGGCTGGGCATGGTGGTCCATGCCTTTAATCCCAACACTTGGGAGACAGAGATAGTAGGATTATAGTCAGTTCAAGGCCACCCTGAGACTACATAGTGAATTCCAGGACAGCCTGGGTAAGACCCTACCTCCCCCCCCAAAAAAAAAATAAAAATAAAAATAAAATTAGAATCTAGGATTCATATATGAGAGAAAACATGTAGTATTTATGTATTTATCTTTCTGGGTCCAGCTTATTTTGCTTAACATCTATTTTCCGCAAATGTTCTCATTTAATTTTTTTTGAAGAATAAGATTGCATTGTTTATATGTACTATACTTTTGTCCATTCATCTGTTTTTTTAAAAAAATATTTATTTGTAGGGAGAAGGAGGGATGGGCAGTGAGTATAGTTGCATTAGAGCCTCCTGCTCCAACTCCAGTCATACAACCTGCTCTGTGCATCTGGCTTTTTGTAGGTACTGTGGAATTTAGTCAGGACTGGCAGGCTTTGCAAGCAAAGCTTTTGCAAGCAAGTGCCTTTAACCACTGAGATTTACCTCTTAATGGACATCTAAGCCAGTTCTATTTCTTAGCTATTGCAAAGAATGCAGCAGTAAACATGGGTGTACAAATATCTCTGCAACAGAACTCACAGTTCTTTGGATATATACCCAGGAAAGGTACAGGTGAGTCATATTGTAGTTGTATTTTTCGTTTTTTGAGGGACCTCCCTCCATACTACTTTCCAAAGTAGCTATACCAGTTTCTACTCTTATCAGCAGTGAATAAGGGTTTTTCTTTCCATATATCCTTGCCTGCATTTATTTGTTCTTTGTTTACTTGTTGTTAGTACTTTTGACTGGGATAAGATGGAATGTCAAAGGAATTTTAGCTTACATTTTCCTTATGACTGCAGGCGGTAAACACTTTAAAAAATGTTTATTGGCTAGGGTGGAGAGATGGCTCCATGGTTAAGATGCTTGCCTGCGATGCCTGATGTTCTGGGTTCAGTTCACCAGTACCCACATACAGCCAGATGCACAAAGTAGCACATGCATCTGGAGCTCATTTGCAGTGGCTAGAAGCCCTGGTGTGTCCATTCTCTCTCTCCCCTCCTGGAAATAAATAAATAAATAAATAAATAAATAAATAAAATATTTAAAAAATGTTTTATAGCTGCTTATGTTTACTTTTTTGAAAACTGTCTATTCAGTTTATTAGCTCATTCAATGATTGCATTGATTGGATACTTTGTGGTGTGTGTGCTTAATTTTGCAGTTCTTTATATATTCTAGATACTAACCCCCTATCTGAGTTGACAAATATTTTTCTCATATTTTGTAGGATGCCACTTCATTCTGGTAATTATTTCAAAGATTGGAGTTTTACATTGAAGTTTTTGACCTGGTGTGTGTGTGTGTGTGTGTGTGTGTGTGTGTGTGTGTGCGTACGCGTGCATATTTTCTGGCTGATCTGGAACTCAACTTTGAGCCCCAGACTGGCCTCAAACTCATGAGGATTCTCCTTCCTTAGCCTACTGAGATCTAGGACTAAAGGTGTACGCCACCAGCTCATTCTTTGATCTATTTTGAATTGATTTTTTTTTGCCAGATATGGGTCTAAATTTTAGATAGGGGTCTAAATTCATTCTTCAAAAAATGTTTTTACTTACTTGCAAGCAGAGAGAGACAGACAAGAAGAGAGAAAGAGAGAAAATGGGTGCACCAGGGCCCCCAGCCACTGCAAACTAACTTCAGATGCATGTACCACTTTGTACGTCTGATTTTATATATGGGTGCTGGGGAACTGAACTCAGATAATTAGGTTTTGCAGGCAAGCACCTTAACCACTGAGCTATTTCTTCAGCCCTAAATCTCATGTGTGTGTGAATATTCAGTTTTCCCACCACCATTTGATAAAGAAGCTGTCTTTTTCCACTCT
Organism: Zapus hudsonius; assembly: GCA_004024765.1. Classification (NCBI taxonomy): domain Eukaryota; kingdom Metazoa; phylum Chordata; class Mammalia; order Rodentia; family Dipodidae; genus Zapus; species Zapus hudsonius. The sequence goes on from PVHP010001648.1 coordinate 18,165, forward strand.
ATGTTTTGGACACTTTTGTTGAAAATTAAATGTCTATAGCTGTGTGTTTATTTCTGAGTCCTCTATTTCATTCCATTGCTCTACATGTTTGTTTTAGTACTAGCCAGGTCCCATGTTGTTTTTGTCACTGGCTCAGTAGTATAATTTTGCCAGGGATTGTGATACTTCCAGCATTGTTCTTTCTGCTTTGGGTTCCTTTGGCTACTTGGGATCTTTTGTGTTTCTGTAGAATTTTAGGATTTAAAAACATAGTTTTGGGCTGGAGAGATGGCTCAGCGGTTATGGTGTTTGCCTTCAAAGCAGACGGGCCTGAGTTCAAATCCCCAGTACCCACATAAAGAAAGTCAGATGCACAGGGTGGCACATACATCTGGAGTTCGTTTGCTGTGGCATGCTGTTGTAGTCAACTTTCTAGTTGCTGCGCAGAAAGAACCCAAACAAAAGTGGCTTGTGGAGGAATGGGTTTATTTGGCTTTTGGACTCGAGGGGAGACTCCATCCTGGCAGGGAAAATGATGGCATGAGCAGAGGGGTGGACATCACCTCTGCCACAGCACTGGAAATAGCAGCAGGAAGGTGTGCTAAACTCTGGCAAGGGGAAGCTGGCTTATAACCCCATAAGGCCCCCGCCCCACAACACAGCTCCATCGAGATTGTAAAATCCAAATTGCCATCAGCTGAGGATCAATTATCCAGAAAACATTCATTCGTTTGTGGGGGACACCTGGATCAAACCATGACACATGCCAAGTCTGTCACTCTCTCTCTCTCTCTGACTCTCTCAAATAAATAAAATGTAAAAAAAATCAAAAACTCAAAAAGTATTTTTATTTATTTGCATGGAGAGAGAGAGGGAGAGAGAGAAGGAGGAAGGGAGAGAGAGAGGAGAGAAGAGAAAGATTGGGTATGCTAGGGCCTCTTGCTAAGTGGAACTCCAGATGCATTTGCTCCTTTGTGCAGCTGGCTTTATATGGGTATTGGGGATTTGAACCCTGGCTGGCAGACTTTGCAAGCAAGTGCCTTTACCTGCTGAATCATCTCTCCAGGCTGAATTTCAGGATTTTTATAGTTTCATGAAGAATACCATTGTAATTTTGATAAACATTACCTTGATTTTATAGAGCACTTTTTATAATGTTGTCATTTTCATAATATTCTGCCAGTTGATGAGCATAGAAATCTTCATCTTCTGGAGGCCTTTAATTTCTTTCTTTGGTATGTTAGTTATTCATTGGAGAAGTCTTTCACCTTTTTGGTTAAGGTTATTACTAGGTGTTATATTACTTTTATTGCTTTAGTGAATGGGATATGTTTTCCTCATTTCTTTCTTGGCAAATTCATTATTGGCATATAGTAAAGGTGCTAATTTTTTGTTTTTGAAACAAGGTGTCAATCTAGCCCATGTTGACTTGAAACTCACTTTGTAGGCCAGGCTGACCTTAAACTCACAGTTATCCTCCTTCCCACATGAGCCATAAGTTTGGCTGGCTACTGATTTTGTATGTTTATCTTGTATCCTGCTACTTTGCTGAAAGTATCAGATCTAAGAGTGGGATCCTTCAGGTCTTCAAAGAGGGATAATTTGACTCTTCCTTTCCTATTTGTATATCTTTTGTTCCTTTCTCTTATTATTCTAGCTAAGATTTTTGAGTACTACATTACAAGTAGAGTTCACATTCTTGTTCCAGATTTTTAGAGGAAATGCGCTTAAGGTTTTCTTTGTTTAGTGTAATATTGGCAATAGGTTGGTCAGAAGTAGCCTTTGCTGAAATATTGTTTCTTCTATTCCTATTTTCTTCAGTACTTTTATCACGAAGGGGTTTTGCTTTGTTTTCAGTTTTACTTTCCTTACTTTCTTGTTCAGATAAAAACTGCATGTCTGAGGCCATATTCTGTTTACTTATCTTGTTTTTTTTTTAGTTTTCTGTTTTATCTACTTGTTTCTGGTATCTTTTTGCTTACTTTGTGGATTTTTCATCTCCCTTTATGTCTGTCTTTGGGATATAGTCTATATTTTCTTATTTTGACCTTCTCCTTTATAGCTCACACAGAGGAAGCCTCTAGTCTGCCATATTTTATGTGGTACCCCTAAATCTGCTTTGATATGAACAGAAAGTTTCAAAGTCTTCCAGTTGGCTTTATAAAGAATTTTTATTTATTTATTTATTTGAGAGAGATAGAGACAAAGAAGCAGATGCAGAGAGAGTCAGCATGGGTGTGCTAGCGCCTTCTTCCATTACAAATGAACTTCAGATACATGTGCCACTTTATGATCTGGCTTTACATGGGTTCTGGGGAGTCAAACCCAGGCTGTTAGGCTTTGCAAGCAAACACCTTTAACCTTTAAGCCATCTCTCAGCCCCCAGTTTCCTTTGAATCCTTAAAATCTCTTGTTCTGTGTTCAGAACCAATATGTGGAGTATGGCCACCAAGCCATCTCCTCAGCATTGTATATTTTTCTATATTAATAAGATTATTTTTTCTTCTTAGCATTTTATCTGTCATTTTCATTTCATGTTAATTGCTTGTTCATTATTCAAAGTCCCACTGAAATGCATTTTTTAATGTCTGAGGGAAAAACTGATTATAACTCTAAAGGTCCACAGTATTTTGAATTTCTTTGTAACTCTTTTTAGCTTAATTACATGTTTCTATCTCTTCCTCTAATTTTATTCATCCACTTCATTTTGCATAGAAAAAAGTTGAGATTTACTCAGGATATTACTAATACAAGGTAGATATAGAATAATAGCTAATCAAAACCAAATAATATCTCTGTAGAAATTAGCTAATATGTTTTTCTTTTCATTATTTTATAAAATAATTGATTTTCCTTCTTTGTAGTAGAAAATATTTTAATTATAGTATTTATTTGTGATAATAGTAATGACTATGCTGTACATATTTGCTATTTATTTTTAACAGGGAAATCTAATAAAAGTGGTAAAAGACAACACTGCTGCTCTCAGAGATAAACAAGTTTATAAGGTAAGAGTTTATTTATATAAACAGTACTAAGTATTGAACCCAGGATCTTGCCCATGTTAGGCCAGTGCTCTGCCATTGATGAGTATGCCCACACCAATACATATTTCTAATATTTAATTAGAAATTATTCCTTTTATTCATAATTAGAAAATATTTATTTAAAAATGATTCTTAAAAATTTTTTTTATTATCCATAATTAGATATACTTAATAAGGGAATAATGTGTTGATGTCTCCAATTCCCCTATTTCCCTCTTCCCTGTCCCCCGTCAGTTGGATATCCTCCTCTGTGGGCAGTCTGGATCAGTCCATGGGGTAGGGTGTTTTGAGTAGCCTAGGAGTTAACCTGGTTCCACCCCCCTTTTTGCACATAAAAATAACATTTGAAGTTTATCACAGAAGCCAGGCTTTGTGATGCATGCCATTAATCCCAGCACTCAGGAATTCCAGGTCAGCCTGGGCTAGAGCAAGACCCTAGCTCAAAAAACAAAACAAAACAAAACAAAAGTCACACAATTTTATTTGTGAATTCCAGATCAGCTTGGGCTAGAGAGCAAGACCCTATCTCAAAAAAATTACATAGTTTTATTTCCAAAATTATTTCTTATTTACTAATTAAGAAGCACTAGGTAAAAGTTTTAAAACATTTGTTATTTGGAGATGTAGATATAATTTCAGTCTTGATAATTTTTTTTGAGGTAAGGTCTCACTCTAGTCCAGGCTAACCTGGTTTCATTATGTAGTCTCAGGCTGGCCTCGAACTCACAGTGATCCTCCTACCTCTGCCCTCAGAGTGCTGGGATTGAAGGTGTGCACCACCATGCCAGGCTTCGGTGTTTCTAATTCTTCTTACAGTATTATCTTAAATTAGACATGCCTTTTTTCTTTCTTGAAAAGTTTCTAATATTAGAGGTAAAATGCTTTTGGTTAATAATTACAAAGTTTGGCTGGTGGTATAGCTCAGTGGTAAAGTCCATATGCACAGAGCTCTGGTTTTATTCTCCTCACTGAACAAAATATAAAGCTTGAATTTAGATTATGTCTACTCTTTTTGTAAGAGATTAAATAAATAACATCCTATATTCCTCTCAAATTCTAAGCCAATTAAGACAAAGGATAACTATAAAAATGTTTTTATTTTTCATAATTAATATTGGAGACTGTGGTTTACATTTGAAGACTCTCTCCAAACTCTTGCTTTTTGTGGTGACGGTCCTTGCTCATGCTAGAAGAGAATTTATAATCCTGAAATCCATAATTAGACAGGTTTACTACCTATTCTGTCATAAGCAAAGTTTTACTGGGACAAATCTCCCCACTTGATAATATAGTCTTGTAAACTGACAGTAGAAATGAGCAGAACACATATATGTGATTTCTCTTGTTCTCAAGAGAAGGAATAAAGAAGGGGCTATTTATCCTTCTAAATATACCAATCACTGTCTTTAGGAAGACAGTGAGAGATTATGACTTTTACTCTAGTGTAGCCCCCTACATGTGGAAAGAATTTTCTAGGCATGGGGAAGAATAACGAACCCTTGGATTATTGCAAAAGAATTTTTTTTTAAATATTTTATTTATTTATTTTTCAAGCAGAGAGATACAGAGAGAGAGAGACAGACAGAGAGAACACCAGGGCCACCACCTTGTGTGTCTGGCTTATATGGGTCCTGGGGAATTGAACCCAGGGCCTTAGGCACCAGAGGCAAGTGCCTTATCCGCTGAGCCATCTCTCCAGCCCTGCAAAAGAATTTTGATTTAACCAATTTTTGATTTAAATGAGTAGTCTCTTATACATAATGATGTAATAATCTAAGCCCACATAGATAGTTCTATGAATGTAGTTATATTGAATGTGAGAAATAAAATAGTTTGGGAACAAACAGTTCAGTTGTTAGGTGTAGATAATTCCACAGTTTTATTATCTTTGAGTTCAAAGGAAGAGAAGGAAAATATTGAACCACTTAGTGAATACATTCAGTGCTTTTTTTGTTCCAGACACTACACAAGACACAAACATTTTTGAATAAATTATCATTATAATAAAATTAACCAACAGGTTGTAGTCTTAGTGTGGTGTCTTCTAAATATGAAAAATCAGTTAATCACTGTCATTAACCTTATATGGAACATTCACAATTTACTGTGAAGGCATACATTATATATTTTATAGAGATCTTTGGTCCTCTTTCACATGTCCAAGCAGAGAGAAAAACCCATCACCTACAACACACACACAAAACAGGGAACAGGCGGGGGTGGGGACAAGGAGAGAATTTCTTCCCCTTTATATAGGCTTAGGGTGGGGTCTTGCAACCCTTTCCCAGACTTAATGGCTTCCTGAGTCTCTGAAATTTACTTCCTGTACTCCCCACATAGGAAAGGATGTTTACTTCCAGCTTCTTTGAGCTTCTTTACATCCTGCCCCTTGCTGAGAGGCTGCCTTCCTATAAACATCCTCAGAGACCCACCCAAGATAATTAAAAAGATCCAAGTTGACAACAAAACCTAACCATCACATACTATCACATATATTTATTTATATTTAAATCAAGGAGATTAGCAAATGTCTTATTTTTTGGGGGAGTCTGGATGTTATATATGCTGTAAAAATGAAAAAAATTATCAAAGAAATGAAGAAAGTTGACTAGGCTTTTTTGGTAAGGGGATGACAACTAGATTTTATTCTAACACTGCTGAAATACCACAAACCTAATATGCAATAATAATTAAGTATATGTTTCTGAAATTATAATTTCTGAAATGTTACTTAAATTCTTCATGCCTCAGTTTCCTGATGTTAAGGGGATTATAATATTGTTTAAATTTGTGAGGACTAGAATGGTATTTGTAAAGCATTTAAACTCAATATTCTGTGTATATGCATCATTGGACATATAGCCATCACTGAAATGTAATGTTTAAGGAAACATATTTTTTTCATGATTATTTCCATTATTCTAAGTGTGTGTGTGGAAGGATTTTTCTTAAGTGTCATTTGCCTGACATGGCCACAAGGTGGGGGTGCAGGGACTTTAAAGCACAATTATCGGGCTTATTGGGAGAACACTAGTCCATGAAAATTACATCTTTACAGGTTCCAATTGTGTTCTCTGATAAATTGAGAGCAGGAAAATATATACATTTTGTGGCTTGTCTCAACCCTCTCCCCAAAAAAGTAAAAAAAAAACTTCTGCCAGAATATATACCTGTTATAAAAATGGTTATGAAGTGATAGATTACTAGAATAAGGCAAGAAAGCTGTGAACCACCTCAGTGAGTGCACACTTCTGCTGATACACCACACATACTATAACACACCAAGAGAGAGAATTGAAGCAAATAGCTATTTTCTCAGTTTGTTTCTGAAAAATTCTATCACAATTTTTCTTCCCTTATTTGAAGGTGAATGAAGCTACTGAATAGAAACCGACTGAGGGAGGGATGGGGAAATGACCAAGAGAGAAGGAGGGGCGAGACAGAGAGTACATGTAAGAGAATGTATGAAAATGGGAATATATTTCTCTCTGGCTTTTGGGTATTAGAGTGAAACACAGATTAAGGCTTTTTCCAGGAAGAGATATTTTAATAACAAAAATCACCAACTTTTTGGTCAATAGACATTTGAGATGTTACTTGTTTTCATAGCAGCTCTGTGACAATAAGAAGCAGCAGATACCATATTAATTTTGAATGGGCAAGTAAAGTGACAAAAAGGATAGGCATAATTGATTCTCACTTATCAATAATAAATTGGTATAGATTCTGGTTTGTTTTAGTATTGATTCTAGTAGTTGCTGTCCTTTATTAAATGAATAATAGAAACAACATTAGGGAGACAGGCATGGTGAAGCATGGCTGTAAAACTGGCCTTTGGAAAGGTGAAGCAAGAGGATTTGGAATCTGATGCCAGCTTGGGCCTACCATAATGAAACCCTGCCTCAAACAGCAACAAATTAATGGTGGTTTTATTCACTTTTGTTCAATGCAGAAAATACAGACATCTTTACTAGAAACACCTGAAACTACTCGTTGGAACTTTGATTCTCAAGCAGCTTCTTTACAAAATGTCTCATCGGCTAATCATGGCAAAGCCAAAGATAATAGAGACTATCAGTTGACATCTACAAAAAGTAGTTTTACAACATTAGTAAAGGTTGGTTGCTGAAAATTTTAAGATAGTAATAGTCTTTTTAGTCAAAAAGGTTCTGGTATCAAATACTTGATATCATATACATATATAAGAGTTTTTTGCAGAGTTATTTTTTTGGTATTAGCATGAAATACTTTCATTTTTTAATCATCATCTTTGTTATCATGTCTAGAAGTTAATGGCATTTTGGGGAGCTCCATGACTTGTTATTCATTTGCCAAATTTTAATATTTTTATTAGTTGATTTGCAAGCAGTTTTCTTTTTCTTTGTTAGCCACAATGATAGCTAAAGAGATTTGCTGCCTAGTTTCATATCCTACTAGGGAATGAGATGCCAGTCTCCCAGTGCTGAAGTTATTACTAGTTTTTATAAGCACACTCTTAAAGTTCCTGTCTCATTTTTTAATACTGAATAGTATATCAATCTGTCTCCACTCCTTTAAGCTGAAGTTTTAAGCCTTTCAGAAAGAAATGAAATCATTTCCTTAAAATAATTGGGAAGGGGAGAGGTTTTCATTGATCATACTAATTTGCAAGCAGATAAAGAGAGAGAGAGAGAGTGAGAGAGAGAGAGAATATGGGAGCACTAGGGCCTCTAGCCACTGCAAACAAACTCCAAATGCATGAGCTACTTTATGCATCTAGCTTTATGTGGGATCTGGGGATTCGAACCCAGGTGATTTGAAGGCAAGCATCTTAATCTCTTTATCCCTCTCACACTTTTTAAAGAAGATCTAGAGAAGGACCTGTCCTCACATATAATTTGTTTTCTTTAAAATATATTCCAGTTGGCAATCCCAGGGCAAAAGAAAAAGTTCAGCCGGGTGTGATTGCACATGCCTTTAATCCCAGTACTAGGGAGGCAGAGGTAGAAGGATTGCTGTGAGTTCGAGGTCACCCTGAGACTACATAGTGAATCCCAGGTCAGCCTGGGCTAGAGTGAGAACCTACATAACAAAAACAAAAGTTTCATTTTTATCCTGATAAATATACAATAATAGTTGATTTGTGTGCATGGTGAAAGGAGTGGGTCTATTTTCATTTTTTTACACGTGTTTATCCAATTTGTCCAGCACCATTTGTTGAAGATGCTATCTTTGGCCCAGCATACATTGTTGGCACCCTTGTCGAAGGCTAAGAAGCTGAAGTTACTTGTATTAAAGGCTGGGTCTTCAATTCTATTCCACTGGTCAGACTGTCTGTTTTTCTGCCAATACCATGCTGTTTTAGTTACTATGGCTTTGTAGTATGTTTTAAAGTCAGGTATGGTGATACCTCCTGCATAATTTTTTCTGCTCAGAATAGTTTTAGCTATTCGAGGTCTCTTACCCTTCCAGATAAATTTGGAGATTATTTTTTCAATGTCTGTGAAGAAGGAGGTTGGGATTTTTATTGGCATCACATTGAATCTGTAGATTGCTTTTGGCAGGATTGCCATTTTCACTATATTGATTCTCCCTATCCATGAGCATGGAATATCTTTCCATCTCATTACATCCTCCTCTATTTCCCTCTTGAATGTTTCAATATTTTCCTTATATAAGTCTTTCACTACCTTGGTTAGTGATATTCCCAGGTATTTAATTTTATTCCAACTTGTAAAAATAAGCTGTGCAGTTTACAAAAGCCTTTACATTAGATTGTCCAGTTTTACTCATGACAATATTGTTCAAAATATAAAACAATCTTGGGGCTGGAGAGATGGCTAAGCAGTTAAGGTGTTTGCCTGCAAAGCCAAATGGCCTCGGTTCAATCCCCTAGTATCCATTTGAAGCCAGATGCACAACGTGGCACATACATCTGGAGTTTGTTTACAGTGGTTGGAGGCTCTGGCTTCCCCATTCTCTCTCTCCCTATCTCTCTCTCTTCTTGCAAATAAATAAAAATAAATTTAAAAAACAATATTATTACAGAGCCGCTTAAAAATTTTCTTAATTGAGGCCTAGAGAAATGGCTTAGTGGTTAAAGTGCTTGCCTGCAAAACCTAATGACCAGAGTTCGACTCCCCAGTACCCATGTAAAGCCAGGTCAGTGGCACATACATCTGGAGTTCATTTGCAGCAGCTAGAGGACCTGGCATACCCAATCTGTCTCTATGTCTCTCTCTGTCTCTGTATCTCTCTACTTGCAAATTAAATAAATAAAATATTCTAAAAGTTTTTTTTATTCTAAAAGTTTTTAATTGAAATATTTCTAGGAAGAAAAATACAATTTTGGAAGCTAGGAACGTACCTCTATGGTTAAAGGCCAATTGCTCACAAAGCCTGCATGCCCAGGTTTAAGTCTCAAATCACATATAAGGCAGATTTAAAGAATCAAGCAAGTAACTGGTATTTGTTTGTCCTGGCACACATGTACACACACACACACACACACACACACACACACACACACACACACACACACTATTCTCAGCACTTTAATGAGTTTTGAGTCTTCCCTAGTCATCATCACTGTCTTTAAAATGATGCTTCTTTGACCAAACTTGAGGGCACCATTAATTTATGGGCATCAACATCAGTATTTAGAGGGCGATTTGATAAACATAAAATATTCACATATTCATTTAGCCATACCAGCAGTAGTAGCTTCCCTTTTGTGGACTTTAACTTTCCCAGCCCTAAGCTTTTGGCTAGGTTTTTAGTAGTAGGCATGAATTCCTTCTTGTGGAGCAGGACTTAAATCCAGTCAGAGATCAGGTGATTACCCCCTAACATTCATGCCACAGTTGCACCATTCGGCACATTTTACCTTGCTGGTGGGTTGTGTAGTTCACAGGGTTTACTGATGGTTAAGACTGTTTTAATGACTCTTATTCCCCAGTAAGCTGTCATAGTACCTTCTAGTACTGTGACAGATACAGGCTTGATGTGTATATATGTGTGTACACATGTGATGAGGCTAGGGATAGCTTAAGTATTTACCCTTAGGAATGCTGTCCATCTCTTTATGAGACGGTCTCACTGGCCTCAAGCTCACCATTTTGGCTAGACTGGTTAGCCAATGAGCTCTAGAGATACTCCTGTGACCTTTTCTCCAACACTGGGATTATAGGAGTGTGTCACCACAACTGGCATTTTACATAAGATCTCCAGCCCTTGATCTTTATTTTCACTGATAAAATTCTGGAGGTATTTTGTACCTACAAATTTCCCTCTATGCATTAATCTTACTACATCCCATAAAATTTCAATTTTATTCATATTCTCATACATGTCAAAGCATATTCTAGTTTCCTTATGTCTGTTTATTATCTATTTAGGAATGTGCTATAGCCACAAATCTGAATTTTCTATATATCTATTTGACTGGATTAGTCAAACATACTGTTTCCTTTTGTTTAGTTGTTTCACTAACTGGTGATTGTGGGGTATTGAAATCATCGGATATTAATTTTGACATTTTCACAATATATATTATGATCATATGTAGTCCATTACCCTTTTGTCCCTTGTCCCTGGTGGCCTCCTTATCAAATAGTGTCCCTGATTTGTATTTATGAGTCTGGCTAGTTTGCTTAACATGTGATCACTATTTCTACCCATTTTCCTGAATATGACATGATTTCATTGGGCTTTATGATTGGTTTGTGTATACACACTACATTTTCTAAATTCATCTGTTCATGGGCACCTAGGCCAATTCCATGAGGTGACTATTGCGAATAATACTGCAGTAAACATAAATATGTGAGTGTCTCTATAGTAGGCTGACTTTGATTCCTTCAGGTATATACCCAGCCTAGTATAGCAGGACCATTTGGTGATTTTTTTTATTTTTTATTTTTTTTTTTTGAGGTAGGGTCTCATTCTAGCTCAGGCTGACCTGGAATTCATGATGTAGTCTCAGGGTAGCCTTGAACTCACAGTGATCCTCCTACCTCTGCCTCCCAAGTGCTGGGATTAAAGGACTGTGTCACAGTGCCAGGCTACCAGGGTCACTCAGTAGTATGATTTCATACTACTTCATTACTGATTTCTACAATGGCTATGAGAAATTTACATTTAATCTCCTTGGTTAGGTTGGAAAAGCTACTGACTTTTGTGTGTTGGTTTTACATCCTGCCTTTGGAACTGATTGTGTAGTAGCAAAGTGGAATGTGAAAGAATTTGGAAATCTGTGCTAGAGAAGCATGAGAGTGCTAAGCAGAGCTTAGTGAGACATTCTGGTATGAGTTTGGAAGGTCAGAATACTGAAAGAAATATATACAGTGGCTGCATGGATTATGAGGTTTCAGAGAGGGATACAAGGACCCCACCAGGCACTAGGTTAGAAGTTGTGATGGCTAACTTGCAGAGGAGACACCACAGAGATTCCTGGATCATGGGATGTCTGCTACGAAAATTTAGTTCATGAGATATCCTGGGCAAAAAAATGGCTGTATACTGCCTGTGTCCTGAGAACTAGAGTGAGGTTTAATTTAAAGGTAATGGTCAAGGAAATTTCAAGGCAGAATAACATTGAGTCTGTGGTATAATTTCTGGTGACTGCTCTTACTCAGAACTACAGCAATAGAGGAGAATACAGAGTAGAAAAATACAAAAAATGTGAAGCTTATAGCAAGAAAAAGAAATGTGAACATGTTTAAAGTTATGGGTAAGAAAACTACGGCCAACATAGCTGTAATTGTTAGAGATTAACTCCATTCAAGAGAAGCCTACTGCTCTGTACTGAGACAATAGGAATGATGTCTTGAGGGAAGACCCTTCCCACTGAAGGCTCTAGCTCATGAAAATATAAATTCTTTGAAAAGGAGAAGACTGAAGGGAAAATGCCGCAGTGTTGTGTTTAGTCTCCAGGAGCTGGTGTAATTTCTGCTGTTTCTCTTGTTAATTTCTAACTTTAATTCATTGTGGTCCAATATGATGCAGGAAGTTATGCCAATTTTCTGAATTTATGGAGGCATGCTTTATAGTCTTAATATATGATCTATTTTGGAGAAGGTTCTGTGGGCTGCTGAGAAGAATGTGTATTCTATAGAATTGGGATAGAATGTTCTATAGATGTCTGTTAAGTCTAATTAATCTATGGTATTGTTAGGATTTATTATTTCCATGTTGATTTTCTTCTTGGTGATAATGTGGTATTAAAATCTCCAACTGTGGTGGTATTGGGATTTATTTCTGATTTGTTGTCAAGTAGGTTTTTCTTTATAAACTGCATTGCACCAATGTTTGGTGCATATAGATTTATGATTATGATCATTCTGTTCCCTTGATGAGTAAAAACTGGCCTATTTGTCCTTTTTGATTACTTTTCGTTTGAAGTTTATTTTGTCAGATTTAATATAGCCACACCCATTTGTTTCTTATTTCCATTTGCTTTAAAATCATTTTTCATGATTTCACCCCAAGGAGGTGTCTCCTTAGTGGTGTGGTAGGTTTCTTGAAGATAACAGATGTAAGTGTCTGTTTTTATGATCTACCCTGTTAACTTGTGTCTCTTGATTTGTAGGTTAAAGACCATTAATATTTAATGTTATGATTGTCAGCTTCAATTTAATCCCTGCCAATGTTGGAGGCTTTATGGGATTTGGGGCTTTCTTGGATTTCGAACACTTTTGTGCCTGCTGTAGATTTGGTTATTGTAGGCTTTTTTTTCCTCCCCATTCCAAGCCTTTATGGCTTTCAGGATTTCCATTGAAAAAAAATCTAAGGGTAATTCTGATGAGATTGCCTTTGTATGTTATTAGTTGTTTCTCTGGCTGCTTTTTAGCACTCTTTCTTTATTTTCATTGTTTAGAGTTCTTCTTTTGTCCAGTCTATTTGGTGTTCTGTGAGATTCTTATATCTGGATTGGTCTCTCTTTTGAGAGAGTAGGAAAGTTTTTTTCAATAATTTTGTTGTATATGTTCTCCATGCCTTTGGTCAAATTTCTTCCCCTTCTTGTATACCCATGATCCAGGTGTTTGGTTGTTTTAGGGTATCCCACAATTCCCTCATCTCTTCACATAATTTTTTTGGACTTATCAAAGGTTTTGGACTCCAGAACAATTTCTTCTGTTTTCTGTTCTCCACCTGACCTACTCTTTTAGTGAGGGTTTCTAGAGACTTTTACAAGGTCTATTTGTTTTTGTTTTCTTTTGAATTTTTTTGTATCCCTAGTTGAGGTCCAATTTCAGGTCATGGTTTGATTTTCTTGATGCTTCTAGGAATTCATTCTTGCATTTAATCATGTCTTCATTATGCTTAATCAGCTGGTTATTGAGATCCTCTTTGTTGATTCATCTTTAATTTTTATCTCTCTTGAGGTCTCTGGTTTTCTTCAAGTAAATTAATCCTAGTGAAAAAAGAAGTAGTAAGAGATGATTCTGATCAATTTCATTTATGCAATTATTGATTTTTTGATGATTTGCTTCTAGGTCAGCCATTTGCTTGGTCAAGGTCTCATTGAGTTTATTAAATAGGCTTATTGTGTTTTCCTTTTGAAATTTAATTTCTATTATCTCTGTTTTTATTGTAGACTTCCAATGTAGGATTAGGCATCCTTGGTAGAGATCTCTCAGTTTGTTGACTTTAGTGTTTTTAAAAAAATGTATATATATTTTATTTATTTATTTATTTATTATTTTGTGTGTGTGTGTGTGTGTGTGTGTGTGTGTGTGTGTGTTGAGGTCTACCCATTTTAGGGTAGAAGTCTTATTAAGAAGCCAGATGCACAAAGAAGTGCATGTATCTGGAGTTTGCCTTCTGCTTACAAAATAATAAAATATATTAAAAACATTTTTAAAAATTTTGCCCCTAGGGCTGAAGAGATGGCTTAGCGGCTAAGGTGTTTGCCTGCAATGCAGAAGGACCAGAGTTCGATTCCCCAGTGCCCATATACAGCCAGATGCACAAGAGGGCGCATGTGTCTGGAGTTCATTTGCAGTGGCTGGATGCCCTAGCGTGTCCATATTCTCTGTCTGTCTGTCTGTCTGTCTGTCTGTCTGTCTGTCTGTCTGTCTGTCTGTCTCTCTCTTTCACTCTCTCTCTCAAATAAATAAATAAATAAAATATTTAAAAAAAAATTTTGCCCCTAGTTATTATAGGCTTATGGTCATCTCATGATATAAACTGCATTCATTCCAACTTCAAATGTCTCCATCATCTTTAATAGCCCTACATTATTCAAAAGTCCATTGTCCAATCTATTCTGAGCCTCAAGACAATCACTGAGTCACACTATAAAATCAGAAAGCAAATTATGGGCTAGGGGAATGGATTGGCAGTTGGAAGTGCTTGCTTGCAGGGGCTGCTGGCCTTGGTTTGATTCCCCAGTACCCATGTGAATCCAGAGCCACAAGGTGATACATTTACCTGGAGTTTGTTTGCAGTACCTGGAAGCCCTGGCATGCATTCTTTTTCTCTCTCTTTTTTGTTTCTCTTTCCTTTCTGTTTCTCTCTCTTTGCCTTTTTCTTTTTCTTTTTCTCTCAAAATAAAAAAAATTCAAAACAAAACAAAAACATGAACTTCTGGTCAAGATGGCAGATTTGTAACCACAGTAGACTTCCTAGGATGAAATCAGACAAGAATTATAGGGCTTCAGTACTAGTAGTTCCCAGTGGACCTGCACTGGGTGGGCACTCAGGAATCTGCCAGTTCCTGAGATTATATTAACCTCTCATGCTGGGAAGATCTGATGTTTACCTATTTGGGTCCTTTAAGGTCAGGCCAGCTGGGCAGCCCCATGATTGACCTTTCCCCACACCTCCTACACTAGGGAACCAACTCACTTAGTGGGTGGGCACACATAGTACTGGGGACATGGCCCACATTTCTACCCCACCAGGTGCTGCCATGCACAATGTCCCATGTCCCACTCGAGAGGCACCTCATGCCATCCCTCGCTGTCCTTGTTGGGATCATGAAAGTCTTAGTCTCTCTCTCTGTCTCTCTCTCTCTCTCTGTGTGTATGTATGAGGTGTGTCTCAGGTTATTGCTACCCACTCTGTGGCTTGTGTAATCTTTCTGCCTTCTCTTTCACAATGTTCCCTGAGCTACGGTAGGCCTATTGGCAGTCTGATCTAATGTTGAGTTCTCTGTAACTTCTGGATATTTGCTTTGATGGGTTTTGATTGACCACAGTGTCTGTCACCATTGTTCTGGAGCTGTTTGAGGCTATCAGTGAGAGTGGTATCCCTGACGCTGCATTTTCTCTGGGCCCTGGCAGATGGAGAGGTTGCATGTCTTGTAGGCAGTTTGCTATCTTTTCTTGTCATGCTGATTGATCTTAAATCTCTTTCTCTGCCATATGTGATAAAACAGATTCTCCAACCAAAAGTGAGAACATCTTGGATTAAAGAGGATGTGCATAGTTATTTGAGAGATCTTCTAGTGTATGTACCCACTCTTCTTATCTAGAGAGTAGTGGGGGTGTCATGGTTTGATTCAGGTATCCCCCACAAAAAAAATTAATGTGTTCTGATTGATCGATCCTCAGCTGATGGCAGTTTGGGTTTTACAACCTCGATGGAGCTGTGTTGTTGGGAGCGGGCAGGCTTATATGGGTTATAACTCAGCTTCCCCTTGCCAGTGTTTGGCACACCTTCCTGACATTGTTTGCAGTGCTGTGGTGGAGGTGATGTCCACCCCTCTGCTTGTGCCATTATTTTCCCTGCCAGGATAGAGTCTCCCCTGGAGTCTGTAAGCCTAATAAACCCATTCCTCCACAAGCCACTTTTGCTTGGGTTCTTTCTGTGCAGTAACTAGAAAGCTGACTACAATAGGGGGTTTCTCTCTGGAGTCCATGAGTTTCCTGACCATGGGATTTTGACTTGGTTCCCAGTACCAGATATGAGTTCTCTCCCACTGAGCAGGCCTCATGTCCAGAGAACAGTTGTTTACCCACAAAGTTTTGTGTCACTATTGCACAAGTGTATAAACTTCTTGCCTGGCTAGTTGATTTCATAGCTTGCAGGGTCCCCTCCTTATTCATGCTCTTGTGAATACGTTCCCATAGCAGTTTCCATAGTGCTTTGCCAGCATTATAAGGGCAAGCTAGGAGAGAACTGGTTTCCCTCTCAGTTTCTAGTATGGTGTATTGATGTTCTGTGACCACAGCTGGTAGTTGATTCTGAATTTTTTTGCAAGTATTTTTTTTTTGCTTTTACAAAGAAGTGAAGTTTTTAGAACTCTAATCTGCCATTTTTGCTAATGTCACTAATCTTTTAAAAGATAATATTTTAAATGATAAAATCCTATAGTATAGGATATGGAATGTTAAACATTGATGTGAATTACTTTACCAACCAAAATAAACATATTTTCTCATGAAGAAATGAGTTTAGTGAAGAGAGCAAAATTAAATTTTTTGTTTTCAGTCATGGTTAGAAAAATTACGGATTGCTGGTTGCTGAAGTTTTCGAGATGTTTGTCTACTTTTCTGTTATTTTCTGCAATAAGTCAAAGGGAAGGACAAAGAAATTCTAATATTTTGACTTCTTTGAAGAAAGATATGTCAAAAACATCACTTTTTATGTCCAAAAATTTCTCTCTCTTATATTTGCCAATAATGTGTATTTATTGTTAAAGACTCAGATTGCCTTTAAATGTATGATACTAGTATGAACTGGCTATGTTGCTCAGGATGCCTGGAATTCATGATCCTTTTTTTTAGCTTCCTCAGTAGATTATAGATGTGTAATATAGCACCCAGCTCTTATGTATTCTTTTTTTATTTTTCATATAGGAATATATAGTGAAAACACCAACTAAACTAAAAATACATCAAAGAGAAGACAAGTATATACCCATTGAAGAAAGCAGTAAAAAGAGAAAAACAGTATTTGAATTTGACATTAATTCAGATAGTTCGGAACCTACTGATCTCTTGGTAAAATATAAATAAATAATCAACATTTTTACTTGCTTATATAATTTATTATTTATATTATTTATTGATGTAAATGTATAGCATATGTACATATACCTCACATTCTAATAATGAAATGCAAAATACTCTTACTGAAACACCTTTTGAGAGAAATTCAGTTTCAGTTTTCCTTTAAATTCTAGAAAATAACATTTTAAATTACATTATATGGTATAGTTGGCATATTAGGTAAAAATGATTGTCTTCCTTTCCAGAAAAATATTATAGAAATTTAACTATATTAGTATATTAAAAACATGATGGGAGTAAATATTTTAATCTTGCCACAGCCAAATCTGTTACCTAGGGTCCCTCTTTTTCACATATTATATACTATTGTTTAATTTTACACCACTTACTGATTGGTATTTACATTAAGATTTTGGTCAACAACTGTAATATGTCTGTAACTCTTAAGGAGTAATGTAATAAGAATGGCATGTTAAAGAAAGCTACTTCTAATATTTTAAAATTATGTTTACTGCCTACTCACACACACTAATATTTTCCAAAGACATGATAATTATAAAATTATTTAAACACAGAATAATTTGGTTTAAAACTGATGGATTTCGCACTAAATGGAGCAACGAGCCCAAAGTCCTAAGTAATAAAATTTCACTTAAAGCCATTTGTTTTATTATTTCTACTTACAAGATAATTTGAACTTTTTTCTGCTTGAGATCCTCTATTTTTATTTGTTCCTGAATAATAATGAATAGTAGTTGAAATCTTAAAATCCTCTTGTTGAAGTCAACTTCTCAACTGCACAATCCTTTTATTTTATAGTCCCTACTAT
The DNA here is from genome assembly GCA_004024765.1 of Zapus hudsonius. NCBI lineage: Eukaryota > Metazoa > Chordata > Mammalia > Rodentia > Dipodidae > Zapus > Zapus hudsonius. The sequence continues at coordinate 35,957 of PVHP010001648.1, forward strand.
TCCAGACATGTTTTACAGCTCTTGTTTTAGAATCCTTTTTTATAGATAATGATTGACATATTAATGATTAAACTGTGAAGTAGGGCCTATTTTAAACATAAACATAGTTCAGTTAAATTATTTATCATAAAAATTTTATCTTGTAGAAGAATAGAGACTGTTGTTATTTCCATTTTACAGTTGAGGAAACTCAGCCACACAGGTATCTTTTATAAGATTACATAATAAGGCATGTGGTCAGTATTTGGACACAAACATCTTGGTGTCATAGCCCACATAAATTTTATGTGTAATAATTTTCAGTGAAAACTGTAGTCCAGACTTATGAAAATGTAATGAGTTGAATGTGGTAGCTCATGCCTTTGATCTCAGCACTTGGGAGACAGAGGTAGGAGGAGCACAGTGAGTTCGAGGCCAGCCTGAGACCTCATAGTGAATTCCAGGTCATCCTAGGCTCCTACCTCAAAAACCAAAAAAAAAAAAAAAAAAAAAAAAAAAAAAAAAAAAAAAAAAAAAAAAAAAAAAAAAAAAAAAAAAAAAAACCACACGATAAAAATAAATAAATTAATTAAAATATAATGAGAATTGTTAGAAAGAGCATGGGTTTTTGGAATTAAACATTTCAATGTTGTAAGCCCTATTTTTTTTCTGCGAGATTCAAAGTGATTTGAAATTATTTCATTTCCATCTTTTGAAGGAGCATCATTTTGGCTAGAAATGAAACTCATTGATAAAGTATATGTGTGAAGCCTTGGCTTTGATATCCAACACTGCAAAACTACACTAAATTTAAATAAGCAAATAAAAAAATGTCAAGTATGACTTTGGGAAGATGGTAGAGTAGGAAGTGCAAGGACTCTATCTTTCTTAGACAGCAATTATGCTTGCAGTAGACACTAAATGAAATAACTATTTTGGAACCCTGGAAGCTTATTTCAATACTTATGGCTTCCAGAGGAAATCTCAGATGGCAAATTGCTTAATTTAGATCAATTTCAGCTTTAAGCATGCCAGTGGCTGAGGATACCCCTGACCCACAGACCTGTAGCAGGTAACCAAACTCATGCTTCTGTTGGTGCTTGCTGGAACCAGGTGTAAAATAAGGACTTTGACTTCTAAATATCTAAATTTAAGTGGTACAAGCCCTATTTTCCTTCCTTTCTCTTCCTCCTCCTCTTCTTCTCTATATTCTTTTCCCCTTCATTCTACTGATATATAGTATGTTGACAAAATTTCAATAATGTGATGTGATGATGGTAGCTTCAACATTACAATCTTGTTTTTCTTTAAGAGCTTGGTTTCAGAGGAAGAGCAATCAAGGAAACTTCACATCAATGATAATCCGCCGACTTCTCATCTTTTGGTCAAAACACCAAAACAGGTAGCTTTTAAATTTTATTTCAGAAAGCAAGTTTTAAAAGCTGATTTTCTTCTTTTTAAAAAAATTAAAATATGATTTCATTTTGTATTTAGACTCTTAGATCTTCATCAACTCCTGCATCTTTCCAGAAGTGTGGATCTCTGAGAAAAACACGAGAGGACCGTTGGGCTACAATGGCTAAAATGGATAGGCGAAATAAACTACAGGAAGCAAAAAAGTTATTTGTTTAATTTTAGCAAACATTGTGATTATAGAGCCTAATAACCGCACACTTATAGTTAACTTTTTATTTTCCAAAAGTCAAAATTAATCTGGTAATTGAGACTTTTTTTATATTTTCAGAAATAATTGTGCTTATATTATTACTTTTTTGACCTAAATATGAAATAACTATATTATCTTAATTATGATTTTTGCTTTTATTTGTATTGAATACTAAGGTTTCATATTTTTAAAGTTAACCTTTGACTGCTAGAAATACATTTTTGAGATTTATTCTTTACTATTAAAATATTTTGGATGCAGATAAATATGTCTTATTGATTCTGTGGAAGACATCTGAACAGCTAATAATAATTTCAGAGGCTAGATCAGTTACTTTCTCATTGATGTGAACAAATACCTATCCAGAAGCAACTTAGGGAAGGAAAGAAGTTATTTTGGCTTGCAGTTCCAGAGGGTAGAGTCATCATAGAGGGGAAGGCATGGTAGGAGTGGGTTGCCAGTTAACACATTGGTTGATAGGAAGCAAAGGAAGAATAGCCAGTGGGGCCAGGCTAAAGATTCACCTCCAGCGACCCACTTCCTCCAGCAAAACTCTACCTCCTAAAGGCTCCACAGCCTTCTCAAACAGCAGAAACACAGGTGCCTGGCCGGGGGGGGGGGTCATTTTCCATTCAAACCACAACAACCAGGAAGTGATAAATTATATTAAATGATGCTTCATAGAAGTAAAGTAAAATCCATGTGAAGCTCATTGGTACTCTTTCCAGTAGTTTTGATTGGAGGTATTTAAGGAGAAAAATGAGGGAGAGGAAATAGAGACAGCCTTTTCTGTCAAGTTTAAAAAGCTAAAGAAATACTTTTTTAAAGAAGATAAATGAGACAGTTATTGGAGAGGAAAGTAGGTTAGCAGATGTTCCATTTCCATTGCAATTCAGGCTTCACTTTCACAGCTTCACACCTTAGGGCTTCCTTACAGCAAATCTGGCCCTGTAATATGTCATCTGGCCAAAGTAGCACAAACCTACATGACCCCTTTATTCTGGCATCTTTCATGCCTACAAAACCAGTACCATGTAGACAATGCTATCAAAGTCTGCTGTCATAAATGTAGCTTGGTCCCTTAGGCCATAATTGCACTGGACCTGTGTGCTAACTTGATACAAACTTCCCTAGGAGTTGCTACTCAGCAGAGCACCCAGTTCAGGCCTTCCTGTTTCAAGTGGATTTCCATTTTCACAAGATGAAGCCTTTGGTGGGTGGGGATTTGCCCTCATGGCATCTTTCCTATTGTCCCAGTGCAGAGCACAAGATTTCTCTTCACCGGTGGTGTTGATCTCTTTAAGAATGACAACTGCTTTCTCAGCATTCTTTAAACTATACCTTTTCCACTGAACTGTACATTTTTTGGCCCCCACCCCCGTTACTCTTTCCCACTGTATACTTAGGTAAGAGCAGTGTACAACAACCATGATGCAACCTGAATGCTCTTTTTCTTGGGATTTCCTTCATCAAACAGATTAGTCCATTATCTTTGAATTCAGCTTCACTCATGTTCTCAAGATAATTGGCAGAGTGCAACCAGATTCTTTGCCAGAATTTAAGATAAATAACTGTTACTGGAGATTTTAGGGTTTGAAGCCTGGGCTCTGGCAGCTCTAACAATCTAGATTTGACTACCCATCCTCAATATACCAATTAAAGAGACAAGTAATAGTGAAAAATAAGGAATGGAGAGTTCATTGTGGCCACATTGGAAGGAAGAACAAACACAGAGGGCCAGAGTTATCCCCTAAGTATATCTTTGAGGTCCTGATGTGTAGTTTAGGTTTTAGGAGAAGGCAAGGGGTATGCATAACTAAGCAGGCCTGGTTAAGGTGTGGTCCTATGCATGAGTGATCCGTTATATATCAGTTCCAGACTGTCTTACAAGGTAGTCTTACAGCTAGAGAGTAGGGCAGAGTGAGGCATTAAGACTAGCTTACAAAAGAAGATGGTAGCTGGGAGTAGTGGTGCATACTTTTAATGCCAGCACTTGGGATTCAGAGGCAGGAGGATTGCCATGTGATTTCAAGGCTACCCTGAGACTACATAGTGAATTCCAGGTCAGTCTGGGCTAGAGTGAGATCTTGCCTTGAACCCCTTCTCCCCCCAAAAAAAAGACAGTTGGGAGAAAGAATGGTTAACATGGAATAGAGCATGCATAGAAAAGGTATGAACCTGGAGTATAATGATACTGGAATATAAAAGTACTACTTTTTACAATGCTTGCAATTGAACTTCCTGCTTTCCCAGCCTACTTTCTTAATAAACTCTTTGTTCTGATCATTGTACTAGCTACTTTTCTCATTGATGTGACAAAAGGAAGAGTGTATTTTGACTTAGCATTGCAGGGAACAAGAAGCAGCACATCCCAGTGCATCCACATTGGGAAGAAGAAAGCAGTGAATACCATACAGACATGCCCAGTCTTGGTCAAGATGCAGTCTCTCCCATTAGTGACCCATTATCGTCTCACCTCATCTTGCAAGATGATCTGACAGGTTGTCATAACTCTATGAAATCTCTTTTAGGAGACAAGTTCTCCTTTGCTGGCACCAGACTTCAGCATTTTCCTTTTCCCAGTATGAAAAATGCCTGAGGAAATTCCAATTCATTGGGGACTATTTTTCAATAGTCTGATAGTCAAAGAGAAGGGCACAAGTACCTCACTTTAGAATATCTTTAGAATATCTTCAGTTCCCGATGTCCTTATTCATCTCTCAAAACTCATGAGCATTTTTTTTGCATTTTTCTTGGCATTCTAAATTTCCCGATTCTCAGCAAAACAGCTAAGTTATTCTTATTACATTACAGTGTAGGGATTTTCTAGCCTCCTTAGAATGTAGTATAAGTAGAACTTAGTTCATGAAATGATCTTCCTTCCACAAACCATTTCCACTGGTCTATAAAAACCACATGTGCAGGCTTATCACAACAAGGATCTCACTTCTTGGTACCATTTTTTGTATTATGTACTTTTCTCAGTTCTGTTATCCAATATTTGATAAAAAGCAACAGAAGAGGATGGATTTTATTTTGGCTTATAATTTGAAGGGAAATAGTCCATTCTGGTTGGGAAGGTATAATGGCAGGAGCATGAGGTGTTTGGTCACATTGTATCTGCAGTCAGGGAGGAGAGAGAGATAAATACTGATATTTTCAAGTATTGCTATGTGCCAAAAGAAGACCAGTATAGTAGTTAATAGCGGCTCTGACTAGCCTTTTACTTCTTACTTACCTAAAGTCCAACATACATGGTCTTATTTAATAAATATTGCTCCTCTAGGCAATGATTCAAGAACTTTTCTTTATTTTTGGTTCTTCTAGCTTCAACAAGATCAAATATTAAAAATTAGAAAAGTTATGAAAAAATTGAAAGTATATCATACTAGCCTGCATTTCACTTTCTTTAAGCTCTAGAATTTTAGTTTTGACAACCAAGACCAGAATAAAATTTAAAACTGTGGCTTTTTATACCTTAACTCCTTCCCTTTTAATTTTTTTATTTGCAAGCAGAGAGAGATAGAATAGGCACACCAGGGCCTCTAGCCACAGCAAATTAACTCCAGATGTATGAACCATTTTGTGCATCTGGCTTCACGTGGGTACTGGGGAATCAAACCTGAGTTTCTAGGTTTTGAAGGCAAGTGCTTTACCCCTGAGAAATCTCTTCTGGCCCTCCTTTTTTTTTTAAAAGAATTGTTTTATTTACTGACCCTGGGACATATTATACAACCAGTTTTAAATATCTTTTAATTCAATTCTGAAGTGTTTTTTCACACACACACACACACAGAAATTGACATATAACAGTTGTCCTAAGGTGGAAAACATCACCTATCAATGAACTGTTTTGAGTATTTTCACCCAAGATAGAAAAATGTTTTTTCCTGAAAACCTGTAACTATTTTAAATTAATTCTAAAACCACTTATAGTTTTCCCCTTGCAAGATTAAAATGAAGTATATGTAATCAATATTCATCAGGTTCCTTTTATTTAAACCCATCAAGAAAAAATTTTGATTTTTATGTAAAACAAAATTGATGTGCAGAAAAAGAAAGGCTCAGGAGAAATTATAAACTCTAGTGCTAGCTTGCAGTAGCCCAAGAGACCACTGATGAAAAATAAATATGGGCTGTATATCACTGCAAGGAAATCCAAGAGGCTTTAACCCTTTAGCATTGGAAATTTTTCCAGTTGCATGAATGCATACTTCTGAAAGCTAGCACAGAAAGGAAAGCTCATATGCTGAATACCTGGTAAATTCATGTTAAGAGACTTTTGTTGTTATTGTTTTTGGTTTTTCGAGGTAGGGTCTCGCTCTAGTTCAGGCTGACCTGGAATTCACTATGTAGTCTCGGAGTTGACTCTCTCTCTCTCCCTTTCTCTCTCTCTCTCTCTCTCTCTCTCTCTCTCTCTCTCTCTCTGCTTGCAAATAAAAAAATTAAAAAACAGCTGGGCGTGGTGGCGCATGCCTTTAATCCCAGCACTCCGGAGGCAGAGGTAGGAGGATCACCATGAGTTCAAGGCCACTCTGAGACTACATAGTGAATTCCAGGTCAGCCTGAACTAGAGCCAGACCCTACCTCGAAAAACCAAAAACAACAAAAAAAGCTAAAAAACAATTGAGAGCATTTTATAGGTTATTATAGAATATTCTTTGCCATCACACATTTTTAGTGGTTGGAAACTACTCTTGCCATTTAGTCACTACTATAGGATTGGTTTTGTTTGATGATTTAAAATGAACAGGGCACCGAGGACTCCAACTCTTCTCCATCTCTTCTGGGCATGGAGCATCTGCAGTGACTGCATCCATGGTTGTCCAATGCTATATGTTTTACAGGGCAGCTAGAAAAGTGGTTCTATTGTGACAGTATAAGTTTGATTTAGGGGACTATTAGAAATACCAGTATCTTAAAGAAGATGGCTACTTTGAAGAGGAATGAATTGTGCTTTATGGAACTGAATGACACTGCCCACACTTATGTGGCTGTGGTTGCACTGTCTGGATACCAGCCTCCATAGCTGTTCCCCTTATTGGTTCACTGGAGCCTAAAGCAGCCTTAGCTTCACAGGCATTATTGTTTTTATGGAAACATTCTAATTCTAGGTTGTCAGTGGATAGTGTATATGCTGTGTCTGAAGTAAAACAATATTGTCTTTAGGCCACAGACTTAGAATAGTCTCAGACTCCAATAAGCATTTGCTGGAGATAAGAATGAGATGAGAATAGAAATGGATTCTCTCCCTCCATCCCCTGTATTGGGGATAGAACATGGGGCCTCACATATGTTGGAAACCACTCTATACTAAGTTAGAGCTCCAGTCTGAAACAGTGAATTTTGAAGTACTATTGAGCATATAAAATGTTTGAATGTCTTAGTCATTCCTGTGGAAATGTTAAATAGAAGATGTTGCACAAACACATTTTGAGTGCTTTAGATTGGTCAATATTTAGTAATTATTGGCATATAAATGCCATTTAAATTCTTGGACTGCACATATTTGCTTTACAGATGATGCATATGTAATTAAACAATAAAAAGGGAGTTATCACTGAGCCCAGGAGCAGGGGCATTTGAAAGTGAAGTGGAGATGCCCAAGATGATATTAAGAAAAAGAGACTGATGAGGAGGGAAAAAAACCAAGGGGTGTACGGGATCACAGAAACCCAGTGAACAAGGTGATTCAAGAAGCAAGTTTTCCCTTGGATCAAATCCTGCAGAGTGACAGTACATGAAGGCAGAAAATAATTGGATTTTAGGCTATCTGAAATGATATGATCTCTGTGCTCAATGACTCATATATGAGTAGCAAATGTTTTTATATAAACAAATGAACCATTTATGGTTAAATAATTCAACAGTATTTATATATGAAAGCTACAGAGAAGTAAATGGTAATTTCTTGTCATTCAGTCATAAGAAAAGGCCTTACAGGAGAATGAGTTTTGAATATAAAAGCAGTGGAACCTGTTGTACAAGAAAAACAAGAAAATCAGTGCAGAAGAAATAGCAATATAAAGAATGAGATGCAGATAGGAAAACCAACCTACGGTCTGTTTACGTAAGACTGTGTAATATTACAAAGGCTGGACTTTTTGTTTTGCAAAATAGACTATATAGTATAAACAAAGAAAAGTAGGCCTTATTGTTTAAGATACTTTGAAGTTCAAATTTGCAAAACGTTGTAAAGCACAAGGTCTTCTAATTCTATCATCCATCTTCTCAGCTGCATGAAAGAATAGTTTTAGGAAGATCACCAAGGATACCAGGGCCAGGATTGGACTAATGCAGCTACAGAAACAGTCCAATAAAAGATGGAAAAAAATTTAAATTGAAAGCTTAAGTTCCAGACTTTTGGATTAGACTTACTATCTTTCCTAAGAAAGATATCCATGACTTTATCACTCTAACAGGAAATAAATGTCTCCTACTTCATGTAAATGTAAATTGATGATGTCAAAGAGCAAGTTGCTTTGGTTGATATAAAGGTTAGGGATACATTATTCATTCTTCAGGCAACCTGAATTCAGTACAATTCATAGTCCACAGGCTATAGTAGTACATTAGGAACTTTAATCAGTGACAGGTCAACTGTAGGCTACAAATAGAAAATGATAAATAAGAAAAAGATAACGTTATGCGAGTTATGAAATCAGAGTTCAGAGCTGAAAGGAACTGAAAAGACTATTTGATTTCAACAGAGCAGTAATTTGTGGACTTATTAAAAGCTAGTTATAAAATGACCATTAATTTATTTATGCATACACATAATCTAATGCATAAATGATGGTATTAATCATTAAGCATTAAGTTGAAAATGTGCTATTCTTTGACAAAAATATATTCTACAAATAGGTTTCATAAAACTAACTAACTGGCCAGGTGTTGGTGGCACATGCCTTTAAAACCAGCACTCAGGAGGCAGAGGTAGGATTGCCATGAGTTCAAGGCCAGCCTAAGACTACAGAGTGACTTCCAGGTCAGCCTGGGCTCAAGTGACCCTGCCTCAAAAAAATAAAAGATGAAAAAAAAAATACCCAACAAATTGGTAAAACCCGTAATGCAAGTTGTTTATTACATCAGTTTCCAATTACTTTTTAGCATTAAGCTGTTGCTGTTATTTGCTTAACCTGGCTAATGAAGCCTCCAAGGCATGATTTGTAAAAATAAAATGCATCATTTTCTTCCAATGACTTTTTATAAAGTCAATAATGTTTTAATTGGTCTGAGTAAGATAGAATCTCCCTTCCCAAAAGATATTGTTCTTAGTACTGAATTCTCTCAATCTTTGCTAAATTGACAACCATTACATTTAAGTGTTCTGGTTTTAACAATAGTATCTTAGGTTTTATTTATTGTTTACCAGATCAAACAGATATAGTTTATTGGATTATATTTGATTAGGCCAAAACTATTCAATTCCGACTGGTGATATGACTGTATCAATAGAATGGAGATGGTTTGGCTGCTTGGGTTTGTAATCCTAGCTCTGACTTACTGTGGTTTACCTTTATTATTTCTAAAATGAGGTAATTGTGATCAAGTGATGAAGAGAAGAAACTATATACTTTTAAATTTTGAGACAAGGTCTTGCTATGTAGCACAGGGTGGCCTGAAATTTACGATGTAGCCCAGGCTAATCTCAAGCTTATGATGATCCTCTCTCAGCCTTCTGAGTGCTGGGATGACATGCATCACCGTGACATTTATATATGTATATATATAACATTTTAACATATATATGAATCCATATATATATATATATATATATATGGATTCTTAGTATAAAGCAAGTATCGGTAAATATTATCTCTAATTTAAAAGATTAATTTTTAGTTGCCATACAAAATAATGGGTTTCATTGTAGTATTTTCATACATAATTGCATTTTGATAACATCATCAACCCCCTCTCATTGTCCTCTCGTCCCCTTCCCTTTCCTCTTTGCCTTCTCTTCAGAGAGTCCAGCACTATACTATTCTGCTCATGAAAGAAATATGATATTTGTCTTTTTTTCTCTCATTAGCCTCTCTTCTTCTGTCCTCCTCAAATGTGAATACCACTTAAAAGTGAACCTGTAATAAGTTTTAATGAACTTGATTGTAAGGTTAGAATTCAGGGATAGTGGAAAATGAGAAGTGAAGGGCTTTTCCAGCTCCAGATACATTCCATGTGATTATCTGTAGAAACCTCCTTCCCATCCTGAAGTACCTGAATTGTCAGCAGAGTCCACATTACCTGGCTGATGACTCCAGTAGCTGTTACTATGCCCTGCCTGATTCTCCTGGGTTCTCTGAACTGAAGTAACTTGGGGGATGCAGTTCCTTCCTACACATGAACACATGACGACCACAGGCAGCTGAGGCCCGTGAAAAGTGACCATGGTAGATGATAGAGATGAAGGACCGGAAAGTCTCAGAGCACTGCCCACTAGTCCCAGCTTCACTAATGGAATGTGCCGCTTGCTGGAAAAAGAAGCTTCTCAGACTCCAGCTGAGACTGGCACTCATCTGTTGGCATTGATGTAAATATGTAAAAGGCAGTTTGATTGGCACAACATATCCCTTTAGAAAAACAAAAGTAGTATGACTTCCATAGCCACTGGCTTTTAGCCATATTTATAGTATCAAGGTATGAATTTCTTCCAGTGAACATGTCACAAATCCAATCAGAAATTGTTTGGTTATTCCCTTAACAGTCATACCAGTATAACCCCAGTGGACACATCTTGCTGACAGCTGGAGGTGTGGTATATTGAGTCCATTCAGTTTCATTTTTTAATTGAATTGCTGATCTTCATGGATTTTTAAAAGTTCTTTGTATATTCTAGATATTAATCCTCTGCCAGAGGATTTTTCTCCAATTCTGCAGGCTATCACTTAGCTTAGTTAACCATTCCCTTTGCTGAGCAGCTTTTTTATTTCATGAGGTCCCATTTGCTGATTGTTGACCTTATTTCCTGAGTCTTATTCAGAAAGTTCTTTCCTATGCCTAAGTCTTGAAGTATTTTCCCTACTTTTTTTCTCCAGTAGTTTCAGTGTTTCAGGCCTTATATTAAAGACTTTCATCCATTTGGCATTGCTTTTTGTATAGGGCTAGAGACACTGATCTATTGTACACACACACACACACACACACACACACACACACACACACACACACACACACACACACACACGATTCCCCAGAACCATTTGTTAAGAGATCACCTTTTCTCCAATGTGTATTTTTTATCTTTGTTAAAAAAAAAAAACAGATGGCTATAGCTATGTGGATTATATATGGGTCCTCTGTTCGATTCCATTGCTTTTTCCCCTACCAGACTGTTACTGTGGCTCTGTAGTATAACATGAAATTACCTATGATGATTCCTTCAGCATTACTATTATATTTGCTAAGGATTGCTTTAATTATATGCAGCCTTCTGTGCTTCCATATGAATTTCAAGACTATGTTTTCTATTTCTGTGAAGAATGATGTTAAATTTTTTTAAAAATATTTTATTTATTCATTTTCAAGCAGAGAAATACAGAGAGAGAGAGAGAGAGAGAGAGAGAGAGAGAGAGAGAGAGAGAGAGAGCGCGCACCAGGGCCACCACCTTGTGGGTCTGGCTTATGTGGGTACTGGGGAATTGAACCCAGGGACTAAGGCACTGGAGGCAAGTGCCTTAACCGCTGAGCCATCTCTCCAGCCCGATGTTAAAATTTTGATAAGGATTGTACTGAACTTTTAGATTTCTTTTTGTAGGATATCAATTTTCATAATATTAATTCTTCCAATCCATGAGCATAGGCGGTCTTACTATCTTCCAATATATCCTTCTTTAGTGTTTTAAAGTTTTTGTTGTACATATCTTTCACTTCCTTGGTTAGGTTTATTCTAAGGTATTTAAAGCTAATTTGAATGGGTCTGTTTCCTTGATTTCTTTCTCAGTATGTTTGTCATTTTTATATGAAAGGCTACTTATTTTTGTATAATTTTGTGTTCTACCACTTTGCCTAAGGGGTTTATCAGCTCTAAGAGTTTTCCAGTGGAGTCTTTAGGTTCTTTTATATATAGAATCATGTCTGCAAGTAAGAATACTAAGATGTCTTCCTTTCCTATCTGGACCCCTTTTATGTCCTCTTGTCTCAGTAATCTAGCTAAGCTAAGAATTCAAGCACTGGATTGACTAGGAGTAGAGAGAGTAGACACCCTTGCTTTGCTCCTAATCTCTGTGGGAATGCATTGGGTGTTTCTCCATTCAGAATGATGCTGACTATAGGTTTGTCATGAATGATCATTATTATTTTGAGATATTCTCCCTCCATCCATATTCTCTTCTGGGATTTTATCATGAAGGAATATTGGATTTTGTCAAAAGCATTTTTGCATTTATTGAGGTGATCACATGATTTCTACCCTTGAATTAATTTATGTGCTGTATTACAGTAATTGATTTGCATATGTTCAGCCATCCCTGTATTTCTGAAATGAAACCAACTTGATCTTAATGTGTGATCTTTTTGATGAGTTTTTGAATTCATTTGGCAAGTTTTTATTGAGAATTTTTGCATGTATGTTCATCAGAAAGATCATTCTATAATTTTCTTTTTTGTTTTATCTATTACTTTTATACTTTATGGATTTATTTCTGAAGGATTAGTGTTCTTCTTTAAAAATTCTTCTGTGAATCTATTTAGGCCCGTGTGTTTTTTAGTTGGGAGTTTATTACTATTTGAATCACATTGCTTGGAATAGAGCTATTTAAATTCATTTTGGTTCAACTTTGGTAGGGCTTATGGATCTAGAGTTACATCTTTTTAAAAGATTTTTTTCAATTTAGCTGAATATATTTTTTATTTAATTTATTTATTATTAACAATAAACACTGTTTGAACAAATTTTATGTTGGTAGCTCCATTTCCCTCCTTCCTGCCCCCAATCCACTGAGGGCCCTCCTTAGTGGGATTGCTGGGATGGTCCATGGGCTGGAGGGCTATGAATTGTGTAAGCAGTAGCCAGTTTTTTTTTTCCAGATGGGCAATGCCTCTGGATATTCCCCTTACCATGGCTCTTACAATCTATCTGCCCCCTCTTCTGCATAATTCCCTGAGTCATGGTGGCTGAGTTTTAAGTCTGCTTTACTGTTGAGCTCTTAAGAGTCTCTGGGTTTCTGCTTTGAACTATTTTGAGTATCCTTGGTGTCTGTTTCCATTACCCTTTCATAAGTTGTCTGACTTGCTGTGGAGGCAGTAGTACTCTTGCTCATCTCGCCACTTCCTAAATGTTTAATGTAGTCTTTCTGATTTTCTCAATTTCATTGGTATCTGTTATAATGTTTCCTCTTTAATCTCTATTTCTTAATTTGGATCTTTTTCGTTTTTGGAGCTTCTCTAAGGGTTTGTTGATATTGTTTATCTTTTCAAAGAATCAGCACTTAGTTTCATTGACTCTTCCTATTGATTTTTTCCATTTCTATTTCATTTTTATGTAATTATTTGTTTACAGATACCGTTTTGGATTTGGCTGTTTCTTCTTTGTTCCAAGGCCCTAAGATGCATAATTATTTATTTGAGACCATCCTGATTTTGC
>PVHP010001648.1:49285-102926 GCA_004024765.1 Zapus hudsonius
TTTTTTTTTTTTTTTTTTTTTTTTTTTTTTTTTTTTTTTTTTTTTTTTTTTTTTTTTTTTTTTTTTTTTTTTTTTTTTTTTTTTTTTTTTTTTTTTTTTTTTTTTTTTTTTTTTTTTTTTTTTTTTTTTTTTTTTTTTTTTTTTTTTTTTTTTTTTTTTTTTTTTTTTTTTTTTTTTTTTTTTTTTTTTTTTTTTTTAGGTAGGGTCTCCCTCTAGTCCAGGCTGATCTGGCACTATCTCCGTAGTTCCAGTCTGGCCTTGAAGTTACAGCCATCCTCCTACCTCTGCCACCTGAGTGCTGGGATTAAAGGTGTGTGTAAACAAGTCTGGCTCCAATCTGATTTTTAATGTAAGCACTTACAGCTATTAATACCTCTTAGGACTTCTTTCATTGTGCCCATAGGTTTTATATCGTCATTTTCATTCAATTCTAGAATTTTTAAAATTTCCTTCATTATTTCTTTAGTGATCCAGTGATCATTCAATAGTTTATTGTTTCATTTTCATGAGTGAATTTTCTTTAGTTTTTCTTGCTGTTGATTTCTAATTTTACTCTATTGTGGTCAGAAAGAATACAAGAAGTTATTTTGTTTTCCTTGTATTTGTTGAAAATTGTTTTGTGTCCTAATATATTATCTACATTAGAGAAAGTCTTATTTTATGGGCTGCTGAGAATAATGTATATTCTGAAGTGTTTGGTAGAATGTTCTGTAAACATATGTTAGATCTACGATGCCATTTAACCCCAATGTTTCTTAGTTTATCTTTAAAACATTGCTGAAATGACCTTTCTGTTGGTGAGAATGGATTACTGAAGTCATCCACTATTACTTTATTGGGGTTAACCTGTGACTTTGTACCAATAGAGTTTGTTTTATGAAATTGTGTGCAACTGTGTTAATGGATTAAATTTAGAGTTGTAATGTTCTCTTGATGGAATATTCTGTTAATCATTATGAAGTGTCCTTTTTTACCTTTCCTTACTAGTTTTGTATGAAGTCTATTTTGTCAGATATTAGTCAGATAGTGACATTTGTTTGTTTCCTCATTCCATTTATTTGAAACACCTTTTTACATCTTTTCATCTTAATATAGTAGTTATCTTTGGTGGTGAAGTGTTTTCTTGAAGGCATAAAATTCCCATTTAAAAAAATTATTTATTTATGAGAGAGAGAGAGAGAAAGAGAGAGAAGCAGACAGAGAGACTGAGTACAGGCATGCCAGGGCCTCCTGCCATTGCATATGAACCTCAGATGCAAGCACTACTTTGTGCATCTGGCTTTAATCAAACCCAGGACATCAGGCTTTGCAAGCAAATGCCTTTAACTGCTGAGCTATCTCTCCAGCTCCCCCTACTTTAAATGCAATGTTAGTCTGTGCCTTTTTATTGGGAACTTGAGATTACTAATATTCAGAGTTATTATTAAAAGGTATATATTAATCCCTGTCATTGTTTTGATTTTGTAGTGGTCTGTATTTCCTTCATTTTTCAATTTAACTATTGTTTTAATATCAATTATTTTTTCCCTGTAGTGTCTTCAATGTGCTTAGTATTCTCTTCAGTCTGAAGAATTTATTCCCATATCTTCTTAGAATTAGCTTAATGGTTATGAATTTCTTTAGCCTGCTTTTATCACAGAATGTTTTTCTTTATCAATTTAGAAAAATAATTTTGCTTCGTGAAGTATTCTGGGTTGGCTGCTGTGGCCTTTCAAAACTTGTAATCCATCATTCTATGCCCTTCTGGCTTTTAAAGTTTCTGTTCAGAAATCAACTGTTATTCTGATGGTTATGCCATTTGGTAGACTTGGTGTTTCTTTCTTGCAGTTCTCAATACACTTTCTTTCTAGTTAATGGTTTAAATATAATGTCACATGGAGACTTTCTTTTCTGGTCCTATTTGGTTCTAAATGCCTCTTGTACCTGGATGATGTTCTGTTATGATTGTATTAAAATATTTTCTAGCTAGATGTGGTGGTACATGTCTTTAATCTCAGTCCTTGGGAGGCAGAGGGAAGGAGGATTGCTGTGAGTTTGAGACCCGTTTGAGACTACAAGTGAATTCCAGGTTAGCCTGGGCTAGAGTGAGACCCTACCTGGAGAAACCAATATATAAATACATTTTTTCTACACCTTTAGTGTATGGAGTGCTTATTCTATGCTTTTAACTTTAAGATTTAGTATTTAATGGTGTCCCCTAAGATCTTGCATATTCCATTTGTATAGTTTTAAAAAAATTATCATTGTGTTTGACTGAATGTACCAATTCATCTATCTTGTCTACAATGCTGTTTTTCTGTCCTCCTTGTGATCTGTTCTATTGGTGAGGCTTCCCACTGAGACCTTTAATTTGACTTACTGGAATTTTTTTATTTCTAATATCATTTTGGTTTATTTTTCTTCAGTACTTTCTATCTTTTTTTGAATACCATTTTCAGCTCCATCGACTTCCTTTAGTTGTGTTCTCTTGAAATTCATTCAGGTGTTTATTCATGTCCTTTTTAATGTCTTTGAGCATATTTATTATAATTCTTTTGAATTCTTTTTCTGAAATTTTCTCTAACTCTGTTTCATTAGGGGCCATTACTCTAAGATGGGTAGATTTTAGAGGTGAAATATTGTCTTGGTTTTTCATGTTACTTGTGCTTTTGCATTGGGACTTGTGGTGGTTGGAATATAAAAATGTTTCTCATAATCTCAAGTATTTGTGATTCAGCTTCCTACTTAGTCCCCAGCTGGTCAAGGCTTTTGGAGGTGGAGCCTTGCTGGAGAAGGTGTGTTGCTGGGGCCAGACCTTGGATTTGATTAATCCAGCCCTACTAGATGTTGTGAGTTGGTTCATTCAATTGACTTCCTTCCTGCTTGGTGTGGAGATGTGATGCCCTAGTTTCCTGCTCTGCTATGCTTTTTCAACCATGATGAAAATTCCCACTTGAAACTGTAACTTGAAATAAACCCTTTCTCTCCATAAACTCCTTCAGATTGGGTGTTTTGTTCTAGCAATGAGAAGCTAATTGATATTAGATTACTGGTTGAGTATTTTTTATTTATTTAGGTTACCTTCTTTCAGTGGAAGTATTTGCCATGCTCAAGAGGGACTAAGTTTTATTAGTGTTGAAATATAATTTTCATTTTTTGTGCTGGTGTTCAGAGCACCAGGCTTTATCTTCATTTCTTCCCTAAGAGTAGAATACTGTTAGCAAGCAATAGTCACTATCCAGGGTAGATACCCTATGAAGACAGAACAGCTGTCAATTATAAAACAAACACCCTTTAAGAGGTTATGGTTTTAGGGAGTAAATAGACATTCTTAAGTCTCAATGGATCAACATGATATTTTGACTGTAATGGTAGTGTGAGAGCAATACACATTCAATAGAAGTGGTACTTCAAATTTTGAATATCAGTGATTTTGATTTGTTCAGTGATGTCTCAGGGTTCTTCCTGTCACCCATGTGATCACAAAAGTAGACAACATGCTCTACAGTGTATTTGTGTAGCTCAGTTATGAAGTTTGGCACATTTTATGCATTAAATGTGTTTTCAGCTTACAATATTTTCAATTTACAGTGAGTTCATGGAGATGTAATCCAATCCTAAAATGAGAAGAGATTTTTTTTAGATAGGATCTGACTAGCCCAAGCTGACCTGGAACTCACTCTGTGGTAGCCTCAAACTCACAGTGATCCTCCTACCTCTGCCTCCCAAATGGTGTGCCAAAAGATATGCACCACCATGCCCAACTTAAATTCTATATTTTAAAAAAGATTTTTATTTATTAGAGAGTAAGAGAGAGAAAGAGATAGAGCCACTACAGACAAACTTCAGAAGCATGAACCACGTTGTGTACCTGGCTTTACATAGGCACTAGGAATTGAACCCAGGCCTTCAGGCTTTGCAGGTAAGTGCCTTTAACTACTGAGCAATCTCCCCATTCCCAGAGATTCTACATTTTGTGGTTTGTTTATAGGTTTTTTCCTTGATGAATTTACTCCTTTACAAAATGGTTCTCTTTATTAATAGAATATTCCTTAATATTAATATAGAAGCTCTAGCTTTCATTTAATTAGTATTATTATAGTATTCTTTGTTATTTTCTGTTTTAATATGTATATACATCTTTTTATATTAAGTGTATTCCACGTAGACAGAAGATTATCAGTGTTAGTATTTTACATTTATTCTGATAAACATTGCCTTTTATTTGTAAGGCTTAGACTATTAACATTTAATGTAATTATCAATATTGTTGGGATTAAATTTACTATTTTGCATTTGTTTTCTATTTTACTATCTGTACTTTGTTCCTGAAGGCTCATGTTTGCAGTTTATATTGTTATGTTTTCAAGCTTATTGTTAATTTTCTTCTGAAGAATCTAATCTGCTGTTTATACAACCCAATGATTTTTTTCTTTCAGATACTTCATCTCTAAATGTTCCACTTGGTTCTTTTATTAAATCTTATAGTGTTTTCCTCCTTCTGTCAAAGTCATCATTTAGACTCTTCTGACTACTAAAATGCTTATAAAAGTTATTATTGTTTTTTCATACAGAGTCTTGCTAAGTAGCCCAGTCTGAGCTGACTTTGTAGCACAGGCTGACCTTGAACTTGGGATCCCTTTGCCTTTGCCTTCTGTGTGTTGGGAGTACAGGCTTATGCCAGCTTTTCAACAGCTATTTTAAAGTTCTTGTCTGTGTGTTTCATTATTTCTCAAATTTCTGGGTATCTTTTAATTTATTCATTATTTTAAGTCTTTTGCTTCTTTCTGCCTGTCGCATGTGTACACGAGTACGCATGTATACTGTTCTCATATGGCAACCCCATGTGCTCACCTGTGGTAGACAGCTGGAGAGGAATACCAGGTGTCCTGCTCGGCTCATTATGCTTTTGCCCATTCTTACTGGAGCCAGAGCCATTTGTGTGGGTCCTGTGGATCAAACTGGAGCAGTCTCCCAGGCCTGCTTCAGCCTCCAGCCCTCATGTTTACACGGGAAGTGTTCTTAACCCCTGCCATGATTGTTCTTCTTGTGTAGGTCACATTTTTCTATTTCTTTGCATGCATAGGAATTTTATTGTGTGTAGATAGTTTAGATTTTATATTTTAATAAACATGCTAGATTCTGTTGCATTTAAAAAAACTGAACTTTGTTATTACACACATTGATATTATTTCCAGGTAGTTTATTCCTTTTGAAACTTGTTCAGGAAAGCCTTAAATGACTATGTACTCTGTCTTCAAAATTCTAGACACTTGGTGCCCTTGAATTTTGATATCTGTCTTCTCAACTCAGCAAGACTGTCATCTCTGTTTGGCTCACTCTCTCCACTCTGTGCAGGAGGCCGGCCAGTCCTAGGCTCAAGCTAGCTTTTGCTTTCTGTCAGCAGTGTTCTTGTTCTGCCTGCTAACCAATATCTGCGAACAGTGGTTTCACATTTGATATTTTCCTTTTTCTAATTCTTTGTAGTCAGAAGTCAATTCCTCTAGGTTTTAATAGTTGATAGAAAGAGGAAAAATGATATGGAGCCTTTGGGAGTAGCTGAATAGTCTGCACTATCCAATGGGAACAATCATTTATGGAGCAGAGACTTCTTCCAGGCAGAAAAATTTCAATGTTCTTGGTTTCCTTGAGGAATATTCTTTTCCCTGAAAGCATTTTGGACATTTCTTTTGTTCACTCTTGGGGATGGTCATTGAATCTGGATAATGTTTGGGACAAGAATAAGCTGGCTTAGCTCTGTTCTGTCTTTCCTTAGAAGCCAACCTAAAAGGAGGCATGTAGCTCAGTTCTGGGGGATTCAGTGTGCTTACTGTATTTGAGGTACCTGTGAGGCATACTCACTTAGAGATGTCTCACAGGCATTGGAGAGATGGGACAAACTCACAAGGAAGCCCGAACAGAATATGAGAGGAAAGCAGTTATATATTCATTATTTTGCTTGTTGCTCTGCCCCAAAAACCTGACAAAAACATCTTAAGGAAGGAAGGGTTTATTTTGGCTCACAGTTCGAGGATACAGTCCATTATGGTAGGGAAGCATGGTGGTGGGAGCATGAGGCAGTTGCTCACATTGTATCTGTAGTCAGGAAAGAGAGGGAGAGAGACAGAGAAAGAGAGAGAGAAAGAAAGAGAAAGAGAAAGGGAGAGAGGAGAGGGAGAGATGAATACTGATGCTTAATTTGGGGGTCCCAGCCCATGGTGCTGCCCACACTTAGGATGCATGTCCCATCTTACTTAATCTAGAACCTTCTAACAGATATGCCCAGAGGTTTGTCTCCTGGGTGAGTCTGTCAAAGTGGTGCTTGGGGAATGATTGATAAGAAGAATCCTTTGGGGACAGTGCCTGGTATGATATACATGCTGATCAAATGAGTCAATGAATTTCTAAATATCATCATTCTTTTAAAAAACTTTTTATTGACAATTTCCATCCATGTTCCTGATGTATTTTAGTCATTATCCCTCCCTAATACCTTCTTTTGTCCCCTCACCTACTTTCCTGGAACCTCCCTCTTTTTACCTAGTTTCCATTTTATTTTGATGTCTTGTTTTTCTCCTCCATCCTCTATGACAGAATGTTGGTGGTCCTAGTATTGTGCAAGTTCATACAGGTAATGACAGATGCTGTGAGTAAATGCAACAGTTACCTCATGTCTGGAAGACACCATTCCAAGCCACTCCTCTATCACCTCTTCTGCCATGTTCCTGAACCCTGGAAGGTGTGACAGGGATGTCACATTTAGTGCTGAGCATTTAACAGTCATTCCTAACAGTTATTCTCAGCAAGTGTTGAGTCAAAGAAGCTTCTTGGACTCAGGGCGAGAGTGGTATTATGGATGCGCATAAACATAATGGTTTTGAGGGCCATTTGATGGTCACAGTATATCCACTTTGTCTCCATACTACAGCAGTAGAATCCCCACTAGGGCCTTTGACCTTCCCAGGCACAGGCTTTTGACTAGGTGTTCAGTACCAGGCATGAATTCCCGATCATAGAATGAATATCTGTCATTCTTAACTGAAGGTGATTCTAATCTGGGACAAATTCATGCATATATAGTAAGGGAAGTTAATTTCATTATGAGTTGATTATTTCTTGCTTACCACTGGTTCATTTGCCAGTTGAATCTTTCTTCATTTTTGCATATAATAATATTAAAGTAATAGGTGTGCAAAACAAAAATCATGAAAGTTAAAATAATTTTTAGTAAGATTGATAGCATGTTGCTGGTTACTTGCTGAGAAGTTACACCTGTTATTATGAGTACAATTAATACTACTCATATTAGAGAAATATCTAATTACCAAGAGGTTACATAAAGTAATAGAAGTAGTGTGAAAAATATTATACTAAGAAATAGAAGAGCTGGTTCTAATAGACAGGAAAGGAAATTTGTGATACTGATCTGTCTTTATAACTATGAATTTTATGACAGAATATTTTAGCAATTCCTATTAACATTTATATGTGACCTTAATTTCAAAAAAAATTTAAATACACAAAAAGGAGCATGTGTAAATTCATATAAATTTGGTATATTAGGAGCTTGCATTTGTTCTCAAAAGAAAGAAGCAAATTGACCTTTTTATTCATATTACATCAAATTTGTCCACTTGGAAAAGCTTTAAGATAATAAAGTGCTCAATTGCATTAGGGCCAACTCTACTTGAGTTAAGTGTATTAACTATGAAACAAGCATTTAAAAAGTCAAATAAACATACAGGTTTGTTTCAAGTGGCAGATCATTCCACTGTGACTCACAAGCAACTTACATTTCAGATGGATGATTTAGAAGAACATCTTTTGCCCAGAATTTATAATTTTATTGAAACAGTAGAAGCATATTAGAAGTTAAAAATACATCTATTCTTTCAGGGGGTGAATATTAATAAATCTGATTTGTATTACGATACCACTCTTCTGCTAAGCTACTTAGGGAGTATGGATGGATGAGTGTTCTTTCTTTTCTTTGAAAATGAGTTAAACTTTTAATGTAATGTAAAGGATGTCACGACACCCGTGTTTTACTGGCTTTACCTGGAACTATCTCCAGAACACCAGAGTGCTTGATAAGCTTGCTATGGATTTAATTGTGCACTCTAGAATTTCCATTTATTTATACACTCAGGAAGGATCTATTGAACACCCGATACAGGGCTTATGGTGACTTGAATTCTGAGAATCCAATGGTAAGCAAGACAGAAAAAAGTCCTCCACCTTTATGAGGCTTACTTTCAAATTGGTAGGGAGCTAACAGAATCAACACTTTAACAAACAAAATACTATCATAAAATGATAAACGCCATGAAGAAAATTTGAGATTCTGGGATAGGAATGATCGGAATGATGTGGCCCATTTTATTTGTGGGTCAGGGAAAGCTTTGCTGAAGAAACCAATCTGAGATGATGAAGAAATTTCATTCAAAATTTTGATGAAAGTGAACTTAATGGACAAACAGCAAATTTAAAAGCCTTGCTGCAAAAACCAATTTGTAAAATTCAAAGGAATATAGCAGAGGAGAGAGAGAGAAAGAGAGAGAGAGAGAGAGACAGAGAGAGAGAAAGACAGACAAACAACTAAGTTATTTGTACCTGTAGCTTTGTTGAAGCATTATTGTACTGATTTTCTAGGGCTTTCTCCCAGCTTCTGGTTGTCTGGTTTATGGAATCTGTGATAGTTAATCTCTGGTTGTCAACCTGACGGAATTTAGAATTACCATGGAAACAAATGTCTTGGCTCATCATGTTGGGATGTTCTAGATTACATTAACTGAGGAGGGAGGAGCCGCCCAACTCTAGGTGGTGCCATTCCATGGGCTTCCTCACCTTGGACTGAAATGGGACCAGCTCCTGCCTTCCCTGCCATGATGGATTTTGCCTGGAAACTGTATGCTAAAAATCAACCCTTTCCTTTTGTAAGCTGCTTGTGGTGGGTGTTTTCTCCCAGAAGTGAGAAAATAACTGACCCAGAATCTTCGCTTTGGTCTTCACATGACATTCTCTTTGTTCATGTGTCCGTGTTCAGATTTCCTCTCTTTATAAGAACACCAGTCATATTTGGTAGACAATCTGAGATATCAGAGGTTAGGATTTCACATAGGAGTTTTGGGGGCACACAGCCTGAAACACGTCATACATTTAAAAGCATACAATTTGATAGGATAGGTATATCCTGTAAAAAATTATATGACCAAGACAATTTATTCTTCATCTCTCAATGGTTTCCTCTGTCCCATTGGTAATCTCTCTCCCTTGCCCTGGTCCTTTCTGTTTTGTGATTAATTTGTATTTTCTGCAAAGGGACTCATTAGTCATGCATTTGTTTTTTTTCTGGATTTTCTCACATAGAATAAGTTTTTTAAAAAATTGATGTCATTGCATATAGTTTATTCCTATTTATTACTGATAAGATATTTTATATATGTGCCATGATTCATTTACCACCTGTGGATGGCTGTTTGAGATGTTTCCAGTAGTTGGATTTTATAAATAAAGCTTTTGTGGATGTGAACAAGTCTGTGTATAGATGTATCCTTTTATTACTCTAGAATAAATGTTTACGAGTAATGGCTGGATTATATTGTATATGTATATTTTTAGCTGTCCATTTATAACATTTTATAATCCCATCAGCAGTAGAAGATAATTTCAGGTGATCCATATTATTGATAACACCTTGCATTATCCATTTTTAAATTTTAGGCATTCTAAGAAGTGTGCAGTGTTATGACTTAAGTCCTAATTTGCATATCCTGCAGACAAATGCTGAACATTTTTTTATATTTATGTCTTATCTGTATATGTCGGTTGAAATGTCTGCTTGAATCTTTTGCTCACTTTTCAAATAGAGTAATTTTTCCTTTTAAAAATACTTTTTGTTTTCTCTTTTGGAGGCAATTCCCATTCCAGCCCAGGCTGACTTGGAACTCACTCGGCAGCTCTAGGTTGGCCTTGAACTCACAGTGGTCCTCTTACCTCAGCCTCCTGAGTGCTGGGATTCAAGGCGTGTGCCACCACACATGGCAATTTTTATGTGTGATATATTCATGTGTGTGCAAATGTATGTGCCCATGCACATGTGTGCAGAGGTCAACGAATTCTCTCTCATACTTCTCCTTTCTTCCTTAAGGTAGGGTCTACTAAACCTGGAGCTTAGATCAGTTTTATTTTATTTTATTATTTGTTTTTAGTTACACTAGCTGACCAGCAATCTCCAGGGAGCCTCTTGTCTCTGTCTCTCAGAACTGGGGTTACAGACATGTGTAGCCACACCGGCTATTTACATGGGTGCTGGGGATTGAACCCAGGTTCTCATGAGTGCACAGCAAACACTTAACTGAGCCGTCTCCCAGCTCTTTACCTGTTCTTTAGACAAGTGTTTCATTCATGTGTGACTTGCAAGTACTTCATCTCGGTATGTTGGTATGCCTTCTTGCTTTCTTAAAAATATGTTTTAAAAAGACTTCATTCTAATTCAAAATTTATCACTTTTTTAAATGGGGGATCATGCTTTTGGCATTTCTAAGAAATTTTTACCTAATCCAATCCAAGTGTTTGCTCACAAAATTTCTGCTCTATGCCATCATCCAGAAGTTTTCTAACTTTAGTTTTTATTGTTGATGTAGCATTTATATATGCACGGAAATACCTACCTCCTCCTTTCTTCAGGTAACTAGTAATTCCAGTAGCACTTGTTGAAAATGCTCTTTATTCTTTACCTAACTGCTTTTGAATCTTTGTTGAAAATCATTTGGCTTTAGGTATGTGAGTTATTTTTGTATGTATTCTGTTCCATTATTTGTCTTATTACTTATTTGTCTTATTACTGCTGTCTTGGTGACACTATCAGTTTTATTATAGTTTTATAATTAATCTTGCAATCAGCCAGTGAAAAGCCTTCCAACTTGTACTTTACTAGTTTCTTTGGACATCCTGACTTTTTGCATAAGACGGCCAATATCCTGTATGCTTTACCTATGTTTTCTCCAGCAGTTTTAAGATTTCAGGTCTTTCACTAAAGTCTTTGATTAATTTTGTATGTATGTATATATGGTGTGCATGCATGTATATATGCATGATTGTATATCTATGGGTGCATGTGTATGTACATGCATGTGGATGGCACAGGTTAATGTCGAGTGTCTTCCTTATTTGCTCTCCATAGTCTCTTTTCAACACAAGGCTCTCAGTAAGCTTGGAGCTCAATGACTCTCAGCTAGATTAGACAGTCAGCAAGCCCCAAGATCCTCCCATATCTGCCTCCCCAGTACTGGGATTATTAGCACACTGCTGTGTTCAGCTTTTATGTGGGTGCTGGGGATCCGAACTCAGGTCCTCATGCTTGTGTGGCAGGCACTTTAATGACTGTGGCATTTTTCCAGTTCCCTTGATCCATTTTGAATTGATTTTTGCATAAGGCAAGAGATAGGATTGAGGTTCATTTTCCTACAGGTGTAAACTCAGTTTTCCTAGCTTCATTTCTTGAGGAAGCTATCTTTTTTCATTGTATGTTTATGACACCTTTGTCAAAAATTAGTTGGCTATATTTTTATAAATTTATTTCTGGTTCCTGTGTGCTATTCCACTGGCCTACATGTCTGTTTTGTGCTGGTATCATGATCTCTTTGTTACTATGGCTCTGTAGTATAACTTGAAATCAGGTATGATAAGGCCTCTAGCATTGCTCTTTCTGCTTAGGATTGCTTTGGCTATTTGTGGTCTCTGTGCTTCCAAATGAACTTCAGGATTGTTTTTTTAGTTCTGTGAAGAAAATGAGTCTTACATTAAATCTACAGATTATTTGCATAATCTTCATAATATTGATTCTGCCATTCCATGACAGCAGATATCTATTTCCTAGTATTTTCTCCAATTTCTTTTTTCTGTGTCTCAAAGTTTTTTTGTTTTTATTTTTCATTGTAGATGTCTTTCACCTTCCTGGTTAGGTTTATTTCTAAGTATTTTGTTTTCTTAAAGCTATTGAGAATGGGATTTATGTCCCTGATGTTTTTCTCAGCAAGTTCATTATTGCTATATGGAAAGGCTATTGGTTACTGTATGTTGATCTAGGCATTTTCTTACATAGTCTTCTAGGGTCTGTTAGGTAGGACTATTTCTAGAGAAGGTTTACTTTGGCTTGCTTTTTTTTCTCCCTGTTTGTATTTATTTTAAATTTCTCTCTTCTTCTAATGCTCTAGGTAAGACTTTGAACATAATACTGAATAATAATGGTGAAGAATGGGCATTAGAGGAAGTGCTTGCAATCTTTACACACTTGGTAAAACGTTAGCTATAGATTTGTTGTGGATAATCTTTGTTATGTTGAGACAATTTCCTTTCCTAATTTCTCCAGTGCTTTTATAAGGAAGCAGGCTTGGTTAAAGGCTTTTTTAGCTTCTATTAAGAATCATTTGGCTGGGCGTGGTGGTGCACGCCTTTAATCCCAACACTCGGGAGGCAGAGGTAGGAGGATCACCATGAGTTCAAGGCCACCCTGAGACTACATGGTGAATTCCAGGTCAGCCTGGGCTAGAGTGAGACCCTACCTCAAAAAAACAAAATAAAAATAAAAAAAAATCATTTGATTTTTATTCTGAATTACAACTAGCGATTTGTGTATTGTGTTGAAACAAACATATCCCTAGGATGAAACAAAATGGTTATGGTATATAATCTTTTTTTTTTTTTTTTTGGTTTTTCAAGGTAGGGTCCCACTCTAGTCCAGGTGACCTGGAATTCACTATGTAGTCTCAAGATGGAATTGAGCTCATGGCGATCCTCATACCGCTGCTTCCCTATGCTGAGACTAAAGATGTGTGCCACCATGCCTGGCTTGAGCTTCTTAATATACTTTTGAATATGTTTTCTGTTGCAGTTATCTTCACATTGCTGAAACAAACACCTGACCAAAGCAGCTGGTCAGGTGCTTATTTTATAGTCTCAAGGGGAATCTCAGGATGGCAGGAAAAGATGATAGAGCAAGAGGTTGGACATGACAGTCTTGTCACTGAGGCTGGCAGAAAGAAGCAAGAACATGAATCAAGCTCTGGCAATGGGGAAACTGGGCTAGAACATACCAAAGCCTGTCCCTAGCAACACACTTTCTCCAGTGAGGCTCTGTCTCCAAATTGTAACCAGCTGGGAAATAAGAATTCAAAACACATGAGTTTATGGGTGACTTATGACTCAAATCACCACAATTACATGGTTTATAAGAAATTCATTGAGAATTTTTGCATCTACATTTGTGATAGTTTGATCGAATGTCCTCCAATAGATTCAAAACTGTATTAAAGGTTTTGTCCAGCCTTCTGGCTGGAAGAGGTGTCACCTGGGCTGGATCCTAGGCTCCAGCCCTATGGTGATTGTGGGGTGGATGTGAAATTCCAGCTATACATATGCAAAGAGCAGTCTGAGCTCAAGTCTAGAGTTCCTGCTGTTTGCTAGTTAGTTAGAGTTGGAGGGTGCTGGCTGGAGGTGCTGGATGGTTTTCTCTCTCTGCTTGGATCTGTGAATGGCAACCAGCCTCTTTTGCCATTCTGGAACTCCCCCTGGATCTGTTACTTTAATAAATATTTTCCTCCAAAAACTGTGCCTGGATGGAGATTCATTCCAGCAGCATGTGGCTGATTACAACATTTATCAGGGAAATTGGTCTATAATTTTCTAACTAAAGTTTTTGGGGCATGTGTGTGTGTGTGTGTGTGTGTGTGTGTGTGTGTGTGTGTGTGTGTGTGTGATGTATATAGCATGTGTAGACGTGCATGCCCTCCGTGCATTTATGCCCTGTGCACCCTTGTGCAGAGGCCAATGGAGACCCTCAGGTGCTTTCCTCTTTTCACTTGTCTACCTGTTTTCTTGAAATGCGGTCCCTCACTCAACCCACATCTGCCATTTTTTGCTATTTTTTTCCAATCAACACGTCCCAGTGACTCTCTGGCATAGACCCACCACAGGATTGGGGTTACAGGTCTGTGTGACCATGCCCAGCTATTTAGGTAGATGCTAGAGAATTGAACTCATGCAGTGTCAGGCCCTCTGAGGCCTTCATTCTTGTATAACAAACTCTCCTAACCATTGAGCCTTCTTCCCAGTCCCTAGAATTCTCCTCTCCTCCCCTCCCTTTTGTAGTTTCTTTTGTGTGTGTCCTTATCTGGTTTTGTATCAGGGTAATATTTGGCTTTGTAGAATGAGTTTTGAAATGTGCCTTCTCTTGCTGGTTTTAGTTATTCTTTAAACATTTGGTAGAATTTGTCATTGACTCTGTCTTATCCTGGACTTTCTTTGTGTAGAGACTTTTAAAAAACCGCTTCAATCTCATTGCTTATTATGGTAAGTGCACATTGTTTATAACTTTTTAATTTAATTTTGACAGGTCATATGTGACTAGGAATTTATCTATTTCTTTTAGATTTTCCAGAATTGGTGTAATATTCCCATCTCTAATTTTATGGAGTCTTCTACATCTTTCCTTGTGTTAGTTTGGCTAAGGGTTTGCCAATTTTGTATCTTTAGAAAGAACCAACATTTTTATTTATTTATTTATTTTCTAGGTAGTTTCTTACTCCAGGCTAGGTTGACATTGAATTCACTAGGTAGTATCAGGGTGGCCTCGAACTCACAGCGTTCCTCCTTACTCTGCCTTCCAAGTGCTAGAAAGAACCAACTTTTTAATTGGTTGACTCTCTTAGTCTTCATTTTGTCAAGTTTCCCCATGATCCTTAGTATTTTGTATTGCTTCCTGCTTTTGAGTTTGACTTGTTTTTCTTTTACTAAGACCGTGAGTTGCATCATTAGGTTATTCATTTAAGTTTTCTCATAGCTGTACATTCTCTGTTTAGAATTGCCTTAGCTGTATCCCAAATGTCCTGGTAAGTTGTATTTTCATGTTCATTTGATTCTAGGAAGTTTTAACTTTCCTTCTTGATTTCTTCAATGATCTTTTGGCCAGACAAGGCTGTATTAACCAGTCTTTATATATTTGTGTGTTTTCTCTTACTATTGATTTCTAGTTTTAATCTACTATGATGTAATAAGATAGAAAAAAGTAATTTGCATTCTTGTGCATCTTTAAAAGCTCATTTTATGTCCTACACTTGGGTCTATTTTAAAGATGGTTAAATGGGTGTTGAGAAAAGTGTGTATTTCATTATGTTGAATGGAATATTCTACCTATATCTCTGATAAAGTTTCTTTTTTAAAAAAATTAGGATGTTGCAGTCAGCTTTCTAGTTGCTGCGCAGAAAGAACCCAAACAAAAGCGGCTTGTGGAGGAATGGGTTTATTAGGCTTACCGACTTGAGGGGAGACTCCATCCCGGCAGGGAAAATGATGGCATGAGAAGAGGGGTGGACATCACCTCCTCCACAGCACTGCAAACAGTGGCAGGAAGGTGTGCCAAACGCTGGCAAGGCGAAGCTGGTTTATAACCCCTATAAGACTGCCACCAACAACACAGCTCCAGCGAAGTTGTAAAACTCAAACTGCCATCAGCTGAGGATTGGTCAATCAGAACACCTTCATTTGTTTGTGGGGGACACCTGGATCAACCATGACATAGGATGACCTATTTAAATATGAGAGTATGGTATTAAAAGTTGCCCACTATTATTGTATCAGGATCTATCTGACCTTTTATATTCATTAATGTTTGCTTTATAAAATCAGGTACCCCAATGTTTGATGTCTCTATTTATACACTTCTTATTGTTCTCTTTATCAATATGTAATGGCCTCCATCTCTTCTACTTTATCAAATATCAGAATAGCGACACCTGCATGCTTTCAGCTTCCTTACACTTGATTGACTTCCATCGTTCACTCTCAGTCTGAAGGTATCTTTTCCAGTGAGATAGGTTTCTTGGAGACAACAGATTGTTGGGTCTAGTTTAATTCCAGCCTACCAGTCTGCATCTCTTTGTTGGTAAGTTGAGGCCATTTACACTACTGAGAGCTCTTTATTAACCCTGTAATTGTGTTGTCTGCTTTTCTGTGGATTGGATTATTTGTTCTTTAGCTTCTTCCCTGTTAGTGTTAGGGTTTACTGTGTTGGACATGATGCATTCCTTTGTTTAGCTCTTCCTCTCTTGAAATTTATTCTATTTTTTTTTATGAAACTGTCCTTTTTCTCTTTTCTATATAGTATTCTTTTAAGTATCTTCTGCAGTATTAGCTTGGTTGCATTGAACTGCATTTATTTGTGCTTGTCTTGAAGCATTATTTCTCTGTTGTATTTTTGCAACACCATACACAGGATGTATTTCTGGCTTCTAGTTTTGTGTGGAAGTTTCATCATGTCAAGGAAAGCATGGCAGGAACAGACATTTGGGTATCACATGTTATCACATCAGCAGGGAGAAAGTAGCGAGAATGAGACAAGCATGGCCCCTTCTTTGTAAGTTTTTTTTTTCTTTCTTTGTAAGTTTTATGCTTGAGTTTCATTGGTGTTTTAGGATTTGAGAAAGCTTTGCAGAGCTGGTGCTTTCTCAGATTAGTCATGAAGAACGAAGTAGGGTTCATCTCACTCTATTATCTATCTATCTATCTATCTATCTATCTATCTATCTATCATCTTCATCATCTCTTACCATCTATCTATATCGATATATATCTATATATGTATCTCTCCCTCTATATATATAGAAGATATATATGTATCTTCTAGGTCTATACATATAAATCTATCTAGCTAGGTATCTATCATCTATCATGAATTTACCATCTATCTATCTGTATATATCTTGTGTCTCTGCATATCTATCTATCATCTATATATCTGCTATCTATCTATCATCTATCTATCTATCTATCTATCTATCTATCTATCTATCTATCTATCTATAGTTATATCTTCTAGGTCTATGCATATAAATCTGTCTAGCATCTATCTATCTCTATCATCTATTTATGTACTTAACACCTATCTATCTGTATATATATATTCCAGGTCTATGCATATAAATATATCTATTGATCTGTCATCTATCTATCAGTTTTCTTTTTTACTTTTAAAAATTTTTTTATTTTATCTAGTTTTCTAAGTCTATGCATAGAGCTCCTGGATTAATGCTTTAATATATATATAATATTATAATTGATTTTTTCTATAATTGATTAGAAAGAAATCATCTGACATTCCCTGTCACATACTCTTGTGTTAATGTATTATCTAGAAGGATTTATGCAAGATTATTGCCACCTGATTTCCACTTACCTAGTTTTAGAGTTCTTTTTCTGCATATTCGCTCATATTTCTAAGGTTTACAGGTCCCTGGACTGACTATTCTTGGTTTATATTTGCTAAAGTCAAATTTGCCCAAGAATGTTTTTGGACTGTGAATTCCTACCTAATGAAATAACCTTATTTTGCATGTGAATTATCTGAAAACCCAATTTAGTATACTTGTAGAAATTACCCTCTCTCTCTCTCTCTCTCTCTCTCTTTTATTGAGGCAAGGTCTCACTCTAGCCCAGTCTTAGCTGGAACTCACTCTGTGACAACAGTCAAGTTTTAGTCACAAGCATCCAACTGATCATAACATGTTCATGCAAGTCACACTTTGAACTGTAGCCAATCAAACCTGTTTCATACCCCATTGTTGCTTTCTGTCTATAAATGTTGTTCGGCCATGTTCTGTTGCTGAGTTCTCTGACTCTCTTCTAGTTCTGAGGGCTGACTGTCTTAGGAATCTTTGTTCAGTTAAACTCTGTTAAATATAATTTTTCTTCAAGTTTTTCTGTAATTTTACCTTGCTTCTCTATTACCTGGACTCACCTATGCCACGTGCCATTTTATATTTAACTTCCATTAACAATGAACTCCCATTAGACTCTATGCTGGCAGACTCAGGAGGCTGAGGCAGGAGGATTGCTATGAGTTTGAGGCCAGCCTGGGCTAGAGAGAGACTCTGCCTCATTAACATCAACAAAGATAAGGCTACATTAAGTAAAACCAAGCAGATAGTTAATAACCCATAAGAATATCTGGTGTTCTTAGGAATCTACCATATGCTCAGGTTTTTATATATTTTCTCTAATTCCCTTACAACCACTAATGTCACGGGAAGGTTTACAGAGATGATGGTTTCTCAGATAAGCTGTGACAGAGGAATGGCAGTTAGGTGAAATGAAACATGGATGAGGGGTGAAGTAGGTGTTACCACACAGGGAATGAAATATAAAAAAGTTTGGAGGCAACAAATAATGCAATTAACTTGAGAAACTCCATGCAATTTGTCTGAAAAAAACAAACCTCAAAACATAGTAAGTAAAAAAAAAAGTTGTGGCCTGAAGATTGAGGGAGGGTGAGAGATGGGAAAAGATAGAACCAGAGAGCCAAACAGACCATGAGGCGTTTTAAAAAGGATACCACATCTGAGCTGTCTTTTCTCTTTCCTGAGGACATTTGGAAATGCCCAATGCAGTTTTGGAATGTTTATTGATACTAAAGAAAAGTGGTTTAAGGGAGTAAAATTGATGTTTATATTGAGATAAAGTATATATTAGACTTAAGAGTTGAATAATGAACTATGCACGGTTCCAGCCACCTATGAATCCAACAAATATATTGACTGCCTATTAGATATTAGGCATTGTGACTAAAGATTTCTTAAATATATGCTATAAATTAGCTATTATTTATTGATCCCTGTTAGGTGCCAGACACTATTAAAGGCATTATAAAATTGTGATATTACTTTTTTTCTGAGACAGAGTCATGCTATTTAACAGTCTGGCCTTGAACTTTCCATCATTCTACCTCCGGCCCTGTGTCCCACATGCTGGGATTGCAGGCATGCACTACCATGCCTGCTTGTAGGTAAGAAAACTGAATTAAATTAATGCCATGCATGCTAATGGCACAGCTGGTTAATGCCAGAGCCAGAATTTGAGCTCAAGTCAGTTTAACATCCTGTCAGATTTGACCCTGTCACTTAAACAAAATTTCATACGTGCAAGCTGTAATTAACAACTTTTAAAATCTTAACAAGAAACAATAAAATATTTTAAACTAGTTAAAAATTTTAATTAGCAATACATGGACCAATTGGTCTAATTTCCAGAAAAAATTACCTTTGCTTTGCAGATGAGTAATCGGATCTATCTGTACATAAACAATCGGGGGAAATTTGGAGCTCTCAGGCCCTAAATATTCAGTCCCAAGCCTTTCTTCATAATTTTTTCCAACTCTGTGTCTGCCCTTTATTCATATTAAGGGATATTAAAAAGGATATCTTTGAAATAGGAGAGAGGAAGATGCATGGTCTAATAATCTCTGAGTTTCCAGGGGAAGATATTGTGAACTTGTTTGTCTAAACATACTTTATTTGGGGTTCAGTATGAATTTTCAATAGATGTTTTCAGATAAGAAAGCAGCAATTCAAATGCGATGATATAAACAAGAAGATCAGAGGGGAATTATCCTGAAGGGTATAAAATGAGCAGAAGCCCAAGGCACTGCAGCGTCCGCTCCCCAATGCAAAGTAAGGTAGGTGTCTACGGTGAGGAGAACCTGGGAGAGGAGATGTTTCTATTAGCATTTTCTTTGTTTTCACATTTATAGCATTTATTTAACATTTCAAATGCTGAGAAATACTTTCGTTTCACAGCCTCTCAAATTTTTAATTATTACTCCAAATCACTCAGAAGTGAGCGAAGGTGGGGGAGCTTCATATATAAGGATAAGGCAAAATTCCATTGATTTGGAGGACAAAAACAGTCATTGAGTTTCTGAATGCGGATGAATGATGTGCATGACTTTCGCCTGCTTGCATTTCAGTTTATATATTTAGCACTTGCATAATCTGTGTCTTAAATCTTCTCAATTACTACTGGCCATCTTTAATGAAAGCATACTTACTTCTTGAGAGTTTTAAAGTAAATTAAATTTGGAGTACCTACAGGGGTAATAGAGTCTGCATTACAATATGTTTTTAGTGGTTTAATAGCAAAACTTCCTAGATAATATCAACGTCACACACTTGATTACTATAGTATATTATTTTCTCTCTCATAACATATTCTGTTTCAGTGAAATCCTGGGATTGTTTGTAGGCTGGGAAACTGATTCTTCTCAGAGTATAGTAAGGAATCCAGAGTCAAAGAGTGGTGATGGATATTATCAGATGAATATTAGGTCCTTCAGAGAATCTTCTAATCTCTGCCTTTAATATAATGGAACCAACTGAGTATTGGAGAAGGAGCTCCAATCTGTGACACACTTGAATAAATCAGATTCCATGAGTAAGAAGTTTCTATGCTTTCAGGCTTAGACATAGAGCAGGCTGCCTAGCATGAGTGAGACTCGGGGTTCAATCCCTAGCACTGAAAAAAAACAACCCTTCAAGGAATGTTCAAATATGCAATGATTGATTTAACAAAGTTTGCCAGGAAGCACTTCTTTGTGCAATCATTTAGTTCACTCACTTGTCTATCAATAATTAAGTGTAGTGGTCATGGGAAATCTTTGATAACTGTGGGTCTGAAACATACCCTGGACTCTTTCAGAGCACTTAGATCAATCTGTGTTTTTAATTGATGTTGATGTTTAGTCCCTCAGCTGAATTCTCAAATGTTTAGGTCAAGAACCATCCTATCCACTTTGTGTCTCTTCGTGATTGGCTCAGATGCTCAGGACCTCTTTCCTTATCCAATCTCTCTGCAGTTCCCATGCTAGAAACAAGAGATTGCTTAGAATGACTATTGTCCTGTAGAAGTTGACATTTAAGATCCATCGTTAGTAGCCTGTTACCTGAGGTTTTCATTTTTTTCTTTTTTTAAAAAAATTTTAAATATTTTATTCATTCATTTTCAAGCAGAGAGAGAGAGAGAGAGAGAGAGAGAGAGAGAGGGAGAGAGAGAGGGAGAGAGAGAGAGAGAGAGAGAGAGAGAGAGAGAGAGAGAGAGAGAGAGAATGCACAATGCACCAGGGCCACCACCTTGTGGGTCTGGCCCATGTGGGTCCTGGGGAATTGAACCCGGGGCCTTAGGCACTGGAGGCAAGTGCCTTAACCGCTGATCCATCTCTCCAGCCCTCATTTTTTTCTTATAAATGTATTGAAGACAAAATTATGGTTAACTCAGGCTGACTGTAAGAGGCTTCAGTAAATAGAGGCTTTAGAGTTTGCAGCTCAAAAATGCTGTTGGGACAGACTCCACAGGAGTAAGAAAATCTTGGGTACATTTTTGATGATTAAATAAAATGTTTAGTGAATAATCAATAAAATAAACAAACAACTTTGTGTTCAAAGATAACAATATTGCTCCAGTAAGGTGTCTATTTTCTTTGCTTACAATGATCCTTAAGAAAAAAATAACAAAACATATCTAGCTAGTTGAGCAATATTAGTAAAATAAAAAAATCTTAATCTTTGAGGTAATCAACCTACATCCAAAAGTCTGAAATTTGATCACTCTCTCTCAGTAGCAGAACCAAAATAATCCTAAGTCATAACATCTCCCAGATCATTTTAATGCCTGGCTGCCAGTGAAGAGCTTCCCTGTGAGACAGCACAGTGAGGGCTACACTCTGCTTCTGTCTGCTGCTCAGCACCTGAACCCTCTGCTGCTGTCCATGTACACAGAGCATATGTACCAGATCTGCCTAAACCCATCCGGGTCTCACACTCAATGTGTCAAACCATGCTCTTTTCACCTTTATATGTTTTAGGATAATGAGTTCCACACATCTGTGTAAAATAATCTTTTATTCCAACTCAAATTTTTTCAACTTTAAAGGAATATCTTAATCTTCAGATGGGGGGAGGCAGTCTGGCCCCTTATCACTAGTAATCATTTCAGTTGAATTTTTCACAGCTTTCTCCAGCTTCTTGGCATCTTCCCTGATTAGCAATAAGTGGAATTATGTATAAGATCATATGCACTGAGATGGTACTAAAGCTTGGTTATGCTTTTTCTTGGTTAATTTCATTTCCTTATTATGTAAAGATTTATTTGGCGTTTAAAGCTATTGATCAGTATTCAGAAATTTACAGCTCTGTGAAATCCCTTTCTGAAGAATATCTGTTAATTCTCCTACAGATGACACTTAGTTAACATAGAAGTCACTGCCTTTGTCCTGCTGTGACAGTCCAGGCTTACCATTTCACCTCTGGGGAGCTCAGTGGTACTGGCCAACCAGACCTTTGAGCTCTGTACTGTAGAGTGTGTCAATCATGGCCATATCTAAGTACACATGGGAGGATCTGAGAGCAGTAAGCATGCACAAACACCTCACAGAGTGCGCAGGGAAAAGCCAGCATTCAGAAAATGGCTGTGCCTTCATATGCTCAAACTTTTCCTGAATGTACCTCTGAGTGTCCTGAAGGATCCATCTAATTGGTTCTGTAATTTTGTCTTCGATTTAGCATGAGTGCTCTCTTTCTGATGTCCGTGCTCTTTGCGCTTGCGTGTGGGCAAGCAGCATCACTCTGTATTCCCACCGAGTATACCATGTTTGTCGACAGGAGGGAGTGTGCGTACTGCCTTTCCATCAACACCACCATCTGTGCCGGCTATTGCATGACGCGGGTATGTAGCTCACCGCTTCTTTCAGAGTCAGTTCCTCCTAAGACAGGAAGCGAGACAGATTCCAGCCCTCTTGTCCAAACCCACTGGCATTGACTCTAACAAAGCAGAGCACAGTTTACAGCTTTATGTGGATCTACGAAGAAAGACAAGTATGAGATTTATTTAAACTTTGTCTTGTTCTCATGATCAAGGATAGGAGAGAAAAAGCTGTCCCTTTTGTCTCTGGAAGACTAAATGTAGATGTGTTAAGTTAGCGTTGGGGAATGGGGCTAAAGAAGCCTCTCCAAGTGATCTTTGTGACAGAAGAATATAAGTAACCTGGGTTTTATGTGTTTCCATTGCCTATGTGTTTTCCACAACTTTTCATATCGCTTTATGCTCCCTTTTCTATTCTTTCCCCAGGATATCAATGGCAAGATGCTTCTTCCCAAATATGCGCTCTCCCAGGATGTTTGTACATACAGAGACTTCATCTATAGAACTGTAGAAATACCCGGATGCCCGTACCATGTTGCTCCTTACTTCTCCTACCCTGTTGCTGTGAGCTGCAAGTGTGGCAAGTGTGACACCGACTCCAGTGACTGCACCCACGAGGCCGCCAAGACCAACTACTGCACCAAACCTCACAAGTCCTACCTGGTGGAATTTTCTGTCTAACTTTAATGGAAATATCATTTGCAGTTTGGTTAAATGCGTTTACCTGGGTTAGAACTAATAAAATGTCATTACGTTTCACAATCCTGTGTGCATATTCTGAATTCTCCTTCATCTATGGGCACATCCACATGAGCACAAGAGAGGTTTAGGAAAAAAGGCCAGGAAGAGCCTTTCGTGTTTTTCCCATATTGCAGAGTGGAGGTGAAGCATGGAGACCAGGGACGTGAAAGCTGACGAAGCCAGCCTTGAGTAGGCTCTCTGTCATAGTCAGCCACATGCTGCTGGGATGAATCTCCAAACCAGGCACAATTTTGGGGAGGAAAGTATTTATTGAAGTAACAGACCCAGGGGAAGTTAAGGAAAAGGTTGGCTCCCTTTCACAGAAGCAAGCAGAGAGAGAAACCCACCACCAGCACCTCAAGCAAACAAGCACATTGTAACTCACAAAAAAATGCAGAACTGCCAGACCAGGGTTCCAGCTTTCCTTTTGCATATCTATCCCTAGTATTTTGCATCCAATTTGAAATACCTCAGGGCTAGACCCCAGGAGGCCAGGCCAAAGTGACACTTCCTCCAGCCAGAAGACTGAAGACAATTCACAATTATAATAAATTCTATTGGGGGACATTTACTCAAAACTACTCTCCTAACAGGGAACCAGGTTTGTCTGGATGCAGAAAGTGAGCGAGTCACGAAGAGAAGGTAATGTGGACAGCAGCTGAGCGGACACATGGCAGAGGGTATGTATGAGAGACATCTTCCAACGGCTAGGAGCATAGAACACTTGATCTTTGTCATTCAAAGGCACTGGATCAAAGTGCACAGAACTCAGTCAAGAGTACGAGAACGTCTCTCTTTAATTTAATTACTCTGGTGGGCCAACTGACCTATGAAAGTTATACCTCAGAAGGTCAAATTATAAAGCCGAGAAAAGAGGCCACGATCGTTTTACATATGCAAGTCTAAATCCTCCATAGTCCCTCAAGTAACAAGAGATACTTCCCAGCATTTATATCAAAAGCAACCTGTGCTGTTTTGGCTTTTGCTATCAGGAAACACTAGTACAGTTATGAAAGGTTTGAGGGACAGGGTGGGGGGTGCGGCCATGGGATTTAGGGGAGTAGCATTGTGCTGGCTTCTCGCCTTCATCTTCATTGTAGAGAGAGAGATGCTGTTTTTTGTGAATAAGCGTGGTAAGGGGCTGTTTGTTTTTCTTTTTCCTCCTGACATGTTCTCCTTGAGAGTGTGGTTTCTCGCAAAACTTGAGGTTAGCCAACTGGTGCTCTGTTCACTTGACTCCCAAAGACCATCCATGCCATCACCATGAAAGTTAAAACCAATAGTCAGCAGGGCCATTGGGCTTCGCCGTGTCCCACAATTCCTGGTTAAATTCAGCTGGGCACCTTGCAAATGCCTGCATACTGACAGCACCAGAGGGAGGGAGGGGAAAGTGGTGCAGATAGAATAGTACCAAACCCATGCTTTGCCAAGGGGGAGAAAATAGTTGCTCACTTGCTTGCCAAAGAGCAGGACCTATATCATTATCTTAATATCTGGATGCAGGATCTCCAAATACTGAGCTGGGGCTTTGGGTTCTCAAATCAACTGAGAACATGAGTACTTAAAGTTCCATTCTCGCTTGTTTATCAAATACAGATCTTTGATGAATGGGTCCTAAGTGTAAAGTTCAAACGGGCACCATCACAGATGAGTGCTGGCACCAAGGAAAGGACCAGATGTGTCCAGAGACTGAGTAGAAACACTTCATGGGCCACAGAGGCCTAGAGAACTTGTTTCCTCTCCTGGAGGTCATCCCTCTGAAACAGACACATACCCTTGAATTATATTAAATGGTTCCTTTTAAAAATATTTTTATTTGTTTATTTGCAAGAGGAGAGAGAGAGAGAGGACATGCCACCAGGTCCTCCAGCCACTGCAAATGAACTCTAGACACATGTGCCTCTTTGTGCACCTGACTTTACATGGGCACTGGGGAATCAAGCCTAGGTCGTTAGGCTTTGCAGGCAAGTGCTTTAACTGATGAGCAATCTCTCCAGTCCCTTAAACTGTTCTTGAAAGGACAGTTGTCCAAGACAAAAAGTTCTTCAGAAGGAGTTCAGGGATTCAGCTAACCAGCAACTCACCTCCATCCAGAAACTCAGGAATAGTGAAGGTGCTGTTTTAAAGAGTCTTGGTGTCTTTTAGGCTTAAGACAAGAACAGAGAAGCCTAGAAGTGGGAAGATGAAGAATCGTTTCTGAGATGGAAGCTGGAACATCTTCCAAAGTAATTTTTAAACTTCCTCTAAAGTTTAAAGGACTGACTCTTGGCAGAGGATGTTTGACACTCAGTGCTTGAAGAAAAAGAAATTTTTTATTCCTCATTTGACAGAAATATAAAGAAGTCTTTCATTAACTTGATAGGTTTGGGGTCACCGCTGCAACTACCTTTTTCTAATGGCCAAATTCTTTAGGAACAAGTGAATATACCAGAATGGGTGTGTTGGCAGGTTTAACAGCATGGTACTCCTGGTAATTGAAAATTCTTAATAATAGAATTCTTTTTAATATAATATAGTGTCACTTGAAAAAAATTAAGAGCAGCAAGCCTGAGTTGAAATGCAATAAAAGTTCTTGTTATCAGGGTAACTTCCACTCTAACCTATTTTTCCACGGTGCATTTTTTTTCTGTCCTTTCTCCAGCCCTAGCTAATCCCTCCTTATCTCTTAAGACAGGACTGTCTCGGTTTTCCTGCTCCTCTCCTCTCCTTTTCCTGCTGTCCTCATTAGCTGCTTCTGCCCTTTCTTCTGGTCACCGATTTCCTTTGTGTGCTCTGGGCACACCTACTTTCAGTTCAAGTGGGCTGATGGGGCTGGGATACTATTCAGGCTCTCCCAAGCCTTACTAGTGAAGGGCTTGCCCTATGACCCCAGCCTGCCCACTAGGAGCCATTCCCAGGACACTCTTACCTGGTGAAAACAAGAGTGGGTGGAATGTGAGCTTGGAACCACGTGTGGTCGTTTTGGACACCTCTTGGAAATAAGCAGCTGAGACAAAAGAGTCAAGCCAGAGGAAACCGAGAGAGCAGGGGAGATTGAGGAGAGAGGCTGCTAATCCATCCTCCCCTTAGAAGAACCCGCTTTCCTCCTCTGATGGTACCTGAGACCACTGCTTACCTCATTTTCCCTTGCTCCTTCCTCGGCTTCTTTCCCTACTTCCTCTTTCTTACTTCCCTTGCTTCTTTCTTCTTGACCTTCAACTTCAGTATGAAGCATACTGTGATCTCGGCCCCCACCTCCCCCACTCCCCGAAAAGCCAATGACCCTGTCTAGTTATTGACCCACCCCTTGAGTTCTTGCTCCAGGATTGTTGGGAAAGAACCCACGATGATAGGTTTCTCCTTCTTCATTCAGTGCACTACAGTTTGAAGCTGTTTCAGTAAGGGCAGCCATGGCTAGCTAGTGGTCCCATCAATACACCAAACGGCTCCGGCCCTGATCCTTCTGCTATACCTGTATTCGCAATGTGATATAGTGAGGAGGAGGAAATCAACTTCTCTTCCTTTTCCTTTGTTTTTATTGAGGTGTGCTCTCATCTAGTCTTGACTAGCCTGGAATTTGTGATCCTTCTGCCCCTGCTTCTAGAATGCTGGGATTCATTGTATGCACCACCACACCTGGCTTCATTTTTTTTTTCTGGCTTCATTTTTTAAAATGCATTTTCTTTCTACCCTCCTCCAAGAAGACTCAAAAATCTAAGCTAAGTCATGAGCTGACGACAGTCATGTGGATCTGGACTGTATTGGGGGAGGGGGTAATTTTGCTTGATGCTGTAGGGGTGGAGGGTAAACTTTAAAAGAAAGGCTAGAGCTGTAATAACCTCATGTCAGGTGGCAGGTTAGCTCAGTTGGTTAGCACGTGGTGTTAATACTCCCATGTGTGATGTTGGCCCTTTGGGCATTGCTAAATGCAAAGCATAGAAAAATAAGTGTATAGTAGCCGGGCGTGGTGGTGCACGCTTTTAATCCCAGCACCTGAGAGGCAGAGGTAGGAAAATTGCTGTGAGTTTGAGGCCAGTCTGAGAATCCAGTGAATTCCAGAATTCCAGGTCAGCCTGAGCTAGAGTGAGACCCTACCTCAAAAAACAAACAAAAAAAATGAGTTTATTCATTCTTGGATATCCTAGGGGATTAGACCCATTACAGTTATCTGGAGCTACTGAAGAAACCAGCTCTGAGATTAAGAAATGGGTGTAGAATGTATCATTATCGCAGGCTTTCAATTTATTAGCATAGAGGATTCTAATTCTATTTGAGGTAGGGTGTCACTCTAGCCCGGGCTGACCTGGAACTTGCTCTGTGGTCCCAGGCTGGCCTCGAACCCACAGTGATCCTCCTACCTCTGCCTCTCCAGTATGAGAGGTGGGATTAAAGGGATGTACCACCACACCTAGCTATTTTTTAACTTTAATTTTTCACTGGGGATTTAGTCATGGGAGATGGCTCATCTTGTTTGAAGTTGGGCCTGGTCACCCTTACCTGGAAGATCCGTGAACAAGTTTAGGGTTCTTTTCTGTGCTTTAGAGTCATGCATCCAAAGCCGGCTTCTGTTTCCTCTGGGATGTCCTCTAGCCTCCCTCACCACCCGCACCATGAAGCCCTTTGCCAGCAGCTGGAAGCCTGGAACTACTCCAGGCTCCTCTTTCTCATCCCTCCCATGGGGACATTCAAAACCTCCATGAACCCGGTCTGTCACCCAATCTCCTCCTCATACTGAAGGCATGTGATCTTGAAGTTTCAGTACTTGAAAGTTTGATTTGTTAAAATCTTTGTTAAAAGTTCTATTTGATGGGATGGAGAGATTGATTGCTCAGTGGTTAAGACACTTGCCTGCAAAGTCCAATGACTTGGGTTCCATTCTCCAGTAACCACATAAAGCCACACAAGGTGGCGCATGCATTTGGAGTTTCTTTGCAGTAGCTAGAGGCCTTGGTGTGCCCATTCTCTCTATCTGCCTCTCTTCTCTCAATCTCTGCTTGCGAATAAAAAAAAATTTAAGTTTTATTTTATAACAAGAATTTCCCTTATAACCCCAGAACAGTTTACTTCATTTGCTTGTGATAGCCCTCCAGAACATTCAGTGTTGTTTTACGTCTTCTTCCATGCTCTCCTCAGAAATCTCATCTGCTTTTCTTCTACTCCTGCCACTTCTGACTGGGCTCATGTGGACAGGTTCTTCAGGAATCAGGTTACAGATGCCAACATCAAGGAAAGCTCTCCTCTGAGCATTCTCCCTGCTCTGGGTTCATGATTAGAGCACTTGGGGTATTATGTTGGCCTGCTTTCCTCCAACCTAAGCTCCTCATAAGGCATTTTCAAGTGCACAGGACAGTTCCAATATTAGCGTGAGCTATATCTTATAAGGTAGAACAGGCCCAGAGAAAAATACATGAACTCCAGCTGTGACGACTGACACCAACTTTTTGGATTAAAATAGAATTGGGAAATTGGACCACGCTGGTCAGGTGAGGGGTAGGTAACCATTACATATAGGGAGCACAGTGCCCTATAGTATACCTATAGTATGCTTATAGTATACCTATAGTATGCCTATAGTATACCTAGAGTATGTCTATAGTATACCTATTATGCCCATAGTATGCCTACAGTATGCCTATAGTATACCTATAGTATGCCTATAGTATACCTACAGTATGCCTACAGCATACCTATAGCACACCTATAGTATGCCTATAGTATGTCTGTGCATCCCATCAACACTGTGACTTAGAGGAGAAGGAGGAGGAGGAGGAGGAAGATGAGGAGGAGGAGGAGGAGGAAAAGGAAAAGAAGGAGCCAATACATTGATGGGGGGAGAGGGTCCTCCGGGAGGGGGATGGGAAAAGGAGACCAAAAAGAACACAAGGACAGGAACACAATCAAATTACTGTATGTTCACATATATTAATGTCTCAATGAAAATAAGAACTGGGAATGTATCAAAAATCATTAATTCAACAAATGAATGTGTCCACATATCTTCAGTTCTACATTATTTTTAGAAAAAGATTTATATAATTTATAGAACTCTTTGTCAGGTGATCAATGTAATTATAATAGCTGATATTTAACAGTTCCCAGGTATACTAAATAGTTCAGATTGGTCACTTCACTTATTTAGTAACCAATATTTATTTAAAAAACCTTAAGCTAATTTAAATTTTGTTCCTTAATATAAGAAAACACAATAAATTATACAGAAAACCCCACCAATACTAAGGCTTTGGCAGGCTTTCTGGCACTAACCCTTTCTGAACCCTGTGACAGACAAGCCATAGTGCGTTCATTCACCGTTCTGCCCTGCTTCAGGAGACAGCCATCGAGCTGGAGTCCTGGAATGCATTCGCCCTTTATTGCTATAGTAAGGATACCAAAAGTTAATAACACCTTGTATTTGTATAGTCTCTGCACCCTTAAGAAGGAAGGACATTTATATATAATTCCTGTTACAGTGAAGAATGTTTAAAGGAAGTAGAAAATTGTCCCTCCAAATATACTTTAATGTAAATTTGACTTTGATGAATTCACACAGGACCCAGCTCATCTACAAGCTTCAAGAATATATAAACGCTCCTACGTAGGATTTGGGAAAATGGGGTTAATGCAACACGGAGCTGGTTGTCAAGGGGTCATGAACCAGAAAGGTAGAGTGTGGTACAGCTAGTGAAGCCCCAGTGGTTGGCCTCTGGGCCACCGAAGCCAGTATGACCTGTGCCAGAAGAACGACTCTCCTTTTGAATCTTTCATAAACTTATTTCAGATGGGGAAAGATGCTCCCTCTTCTCTGCCACCATCTGAAGCCTCCTTCTCCCCCAGCCTATGTTCACTACCCTCAGGGAAGAACGAAGCCCTCTGCTGCCCACTCAGGGGGACCACAGCAGGCCCAGGGTTCGTTGTATAGATCAAGCTACAAGAAACAAGGGTGCCTTTCTGAAGGAAAGAGGCACAATCTGGGTGAAACACTATGAGTTGAAATACAGTTATTTGCTATTCATATCCTTAGAATGTTGCTACTGAGTCCAGTTCCCAACAGTTACATAGAGAAGGCTTACAATCTGTGTTTGCCATATTGTTTAGGTTAATTGGTACTTAAGACATTTAAATAAGTTATGTGAAGCTGTTGAAAAAGATATACTAGGATTTTAAGATAACACAAGCAATTTGAGTACATAGAAAATTTAATTTGAAATAACTTAAAATGTTGGAATCTGACCTCAAATACTTCAGGTAAACAAAAATAACTAAAAATTTATGTATATGCAGGTGCATGTGTCTGTATACATACATAGATCCATAC
This sequence comes from Zapus hudsonius, assembly GCA_004024765.1. Taxonomy (NCBI): domain Eukaryota; kingdom Metazoa; phylum Chordata; class Mammalia; order Rodentia; family Dipodidae; genus Zapus; species Zapus hudsonius. The sequence goes on from PVHP010001648.1 coordinate 79,824, forward strand.
TTGCATATATACATGTCTTAAAATTGTCTATATGTATATCCTCAAGAGATATATATTCAAGATATATATATATATGTTCAAAACACATAGAAATTATATATCTATATAGATATAGCCTTATACATTCACTTAAAGATATATATCTACCCTCACTCAGAGATGAAATTCTCTAATTTTACTCAGGGCACATTTTTTAAAAAGCTTAACCCACAAGGAGGTACTTCTAGTCTCATCCTTAAAATTAAAAAAAATTTATTTCTACTCTTTCACTTATAATTAGTATAGTCTTCTTTCAAGTTGTTCACTCAGAATGAAACTCACTACTTCGGAATGGGGAATGACACCTGAGTGCACACACCTGAGCCTGTTTCCTGTCTTCAGGGAGAGAGATGAACCAAAGCTCCAAGGCAGATTTCTTTGCTTCTTTGTTCTTTGCCTAAAAGATTTATCAACTACTGGAGCATAAATATGTTTCATGAACTGATTTTCTTAGCCTTCTCATACTTTTTTTTTTTGTTTTTTTGAGGTAGGGTCTCGCTCTAGTCCAGGCTGACCTGGAGTTCACTATGTAGTCTCAGGGTGGCCTTGGACTCAGGGATCCTCCTACCTCTGCCTCCCGAGTGCTGGGATTAAAGGCGTGCACCACCATGCCCGGCTCATGAACTGATTTTCTTAAAACAATCTTTTCTTTTGCCATAGACACCGTAAATTAGCCATGGACAGTTAGACTTTGAGCTTGTTCCCAGTCTTTTCTCCAGAGTTAGTAGCAGTGGTAAATATGGCTAAAAGAGAAATGCGGCGCTCTGTGAGAGCGAGACCATTTCAAGTAGTTATGTATTTCCCGCAAAATGCTTTGTAAAAGTTTCTTGGGAACTTGGCACTTGCATCTGATAACTTCATAGAGGAAGTTTTGAGCTCTCATGTGTAGAACTTTATCCGGGGGTTTCCAAACCTTCATACTTTTGACTTTTGAATGGTCAAATAAAATTTAAAAATCCATAATTTATTTCCTATAAAAATGTTAAAAGTTACTGACAACTAAGACCCTAAGTTTGGGTTTTCCCATTTAAAATATAAATGCCAAAAAAAGAACCGGAACATTTTGTTTCCTTTCATAAGGACTTACAGAGAAAGAATACATTTGTGCTTTGTGTGTATAAGTATTTATATCTCCCTCACTTGCCTCTGTTGTGTGTATACAATTAGTAGATGGTTTTCTTTGTTGATTTCAGTTTGGCCAAGGATGCTCATAAGATAATATCTGAGTTCTGCAGGAATTTATTTATTTTCAGGGGAGAAAACTCTAGTTCTTCATCTATGAAGAAGGACTCTCTAGGTGAATAAATAATAAAAGAAAAATACAAATAGGAAAATAGGTAAACCTAAGTTATGAGGTATTTCAAAGCTACAGTGCTCATAAAAATCATCTTCCCACTACTTTCAACTCCAGACTCTTGCTTTAATCTTTCTGTTCTTGTATTTGGAGAAACATGGAAGAGATCGAGACAGAAGCCCTTTCGAGGTGGCGAAGGCTGAGCAGTTCACAGCAAGCCAGAAAAGGGTAAAGCAGCACTTACATGCCTTTTAGAAGGAAAACAGGCCCTTACAATTGCTCGTTTTTTCTTAATCCTAAAAACACTTTTATAGGGCACACATTTGTCCGTGTGACAAATCTTTCCAGAGGGAGGTTTTTTTTTGGTTGTTTAAATACTAGGAAAGCATGACTTATTCAAATTAGATTTTCCGTGTTATATTTAGTTTTACAGATGTGTTTAGTTCTAAAACTGTGGTTTGCTGTATTCTGGAGAGAGCATGTACATAAAAAAATCCCAAGAAACCCTTACACTCAACTCAGACACACAGCCAGGCCTGACACTGCTCATCACCTCTCAATCCTCATAAGCTTACTCCGTCCATTAGCCCAAAATCCTGCATTCGTGGCTAAAGTCTGAGAAACTGATCCATTATCACATTTTCTGAAGAGTTGGGTTTTCAAGTTTCTCAATGCTTAATATTTTTTTCCTGGTAATTCAATAACTCACACCTCTTTCATAACAAGAAGTCAGAATTCCCAGAGAACAGATTTCATCATGTGTAATGCACATACCAGAAATCCACAGAGCACACTTGGATATGTTCTCAATCAACATACACAAACATTCACCCAAGGTGCAAACCAGTAATGAGCCAGACATACATACATGTGCAAATGTACAATTGACAGCAACTTAGTTTACATCCTAATGTCCTGAATATTAAAAACCAGCCGAGACAGCTCCTGTGACGCTTAGTGTGACAGCATCATGAAGTAACTTCAAATCACATCCCTCGAGTTCCGTATTGCACAGCAGAGAACCATGCTGAATATCATGCCACAGATCTGAAATGGAAGCAAGCACTCATTAGTGACCCTCAATGTGCATGACAGACTTCAGAAACGTTAGGAAGCGGTCGAGGTGGCTTGCTCAAGCTAATAAATAATTATAACCAATATCCATTATTAGCGGCATTTATATGTTCCTTCAGGAGAGCTATTAGGAAGGAAATCTCTGTTAACCCTCCTTCAAATGCATTATCATGTTTTTATGGTTAACAAATCTGTTTTAAGAAAGGGCATTGTTTCTGGATAGCAGTCATGAAAGACTGAAGCACCTCTCGTCTTGGATTTTATATTTTAGGTTAATCTCACATCTGTCTTATTCATTCAGCAAAAATGTGGTTGTACCTTATTGTTTAAATAATTTTTGTTGTCAGAAAAGCTTTTAATTCTACAACAGTGGTCACGGATTTAAAATGGGGCATCTCTTCGTTCTTACTCCATTTCTAAGCAAGTGATACTTGACAATTTAACTCACTAGCTTTATCAAAATATAAACCGAGGTGCATGAACTAAGATATTCTTGATGATTTCTCTTAGAAGTAAACACCTGGGTGAAAGCAATATCCACTTTTAAGGTTTGAATAAATAGAAAAGTGCCAAAAAGTCCTTTTTATTCTTGACTGGAATCTCTAGGCTCCCACAGGCAGCTTGTGGAACCCTATTTGGCGGTGTTCTTTGATAAATTACTGTTGATGTTTGTTTTAAAAAACGGACGCTGTAACTTTGACTCTCTCTCCAGTTCCATTCCAAGTCAGACTAGGATCTGTGAAGGCCACATACAACAAGGCAGGAATGATGTTCTGGAGGACAGGGGCAGACTGAAGTAAGGAACAATCTCGAGCTTATGGCTGACAGAACTCAGCACCAGTGTGCAGCAGGGGAGACACCTAATGGGCATTTGGTTAACTAATTTCACTATGCCATGTTTAGCGGCTACTAAACAGAACTAAAGAAGGAACTCTTGGGGTGCTGATTCATGATAGACAACCAAGGGCAGCTCCCCACGACCATAGTCCTAAGGGTAGATGCGACCCCCCACTTCATACTGGTGTAGTCTGAAGGGGCTTCCTCTGAAAGATTCCTTTCATGAGCCAGGAGGACTGCTTCCAGGCTGTACGTTTCTTGAGACTACACAATTGTTAGGATGGTCTCCTTGATACCTCCATTGTCTGGCGTGTCTTCAAACTCCTTCGGGATGTCCTTGGGGAGCTGCAGACTTGCAGGCAAGCTAGCCCCACAGCAGGTGGGGAAGATCTGAGAGATGTTCCTGGAATTGGAGGCCCTCAACAGGGTACGCTTTTCTAGCCACTGCCCCACTTCTGTATTCCAAATACAGAAAAGGGGAAACGAGCTTGGGTGTCACTTACGGACTACCAATTTGTGGGTCCCTCACCATTCTCGCAGCCCTGACGAGCGCAGGCCATGAGAATAAGCTCGATTGTAGTTTGTCACTGTGCCACTCGGCTTCTAGACAAAGGAATCACGGGCCTCCAACTCCAACCTTACTCTCTCCAGACCCTGCTCAACAGGTCCCTCTGGTCTCGAAGGCTCCAGAAGGGTACGCAAAACCTTCAATGATGTGGATCTGACACCCTTCCAGTGCCCTCCCTGCCCCTTACCACTCCCATCATACCTGCTAGTGGCTATCAGTTCTCATACACTCTTTTTGAAAGACAGAGTCTTAAGTATCCTATATTGGCCTTGAACTCACAATGTATACAGCTAAGGATGACCTTGAACTTCTGATCCTCCTGCCTCCAACTCCTGCAAGCTGAGACCAAGATATGTACCTACCTCTAGGCCTGATGTATGCTATTCTGGGAAAGGAACTCAAGGCTTTGCGCATGCTAGGTAAGTGCTCTGCCAACCGAGCCACCTCCCTAACCCCCTTTCCCATATATGCTTTTTCCGTGTGTGCATTTAAAGGACTGGGCCACCAACAGGAGCTGGGAAGCAATATGCCTCACACCTTCTCATATGGTATTCCCTGTGCTTGGGTTCTGAGTTTGCAAACATTCCAATTATATTGAAAGCTAGTTGGTACTTACTGAATGCTAAACGTTCCAGGCATTTTATAGAAATTAATTTGCAACAACTGTTTAAATGTAGTATGCCATTTAATCTTCTCAATATTTTTGTGACGTTTATATGTTAAAAATTCACAATTTACAAATGAGGACATTAAAGCTGAGAGAAACTAAGAAACTTCCCTTTAACCTCAGGGTTTATAAGTGAGTGGTAGAACCAGAGCCAGGACTTGAATACAGCTCCCATGACGCCATATCCTGCCCTATGTGGGTGCCTCAGGGCAGAGATGAGCGATTACCCTGATATTATATTTTGAGTTGAAGTCACCAGCCTAGGTGAGAAGTTATTGCAGTGAAAAATCAAGGTTATAATTAGGTTAACACGGAAGTCTGCACCATATTTTCCAGGACTACTCTGGATACACTTGGCTAGCTTTGTCCTTAGAAGCATACTTGGAATAAATGCCTTCATCCTACATGAGCACTGCCTTCAGGAGAAATCAGATTTAAAGGTTCGAATCATCATAGAGTAAAAGTAAGTTCCAGGACTTTCTCACCGTGAGACCTGCAACTCCAATGCCAACAATTCCGATGAGCTGGAGTTTAACACTGATCACAGTTTCAATCTCATCGATGCAATTCTGTTTTGGAAAAAGAAAAGCCAGGAATCAAAAATGATGATATGTGCGAACCACATCCCTGATCCAATCCTTCCCTTCTCTGAGAGAGCCCTGAGAGTCACCCATGTCCTAATCAAATCCTCCCCTTTTTGAGAGCATTCTGAAAGTCACCCATGTCAGCTTCTGCTCATATGTAGACCACTCTTGGGTAATATCACCCCAACAATCTTAAAGCAAAAATGTAGCTGTGGGAAAAATAGACCCCTCCCTTTTGATGGGATTTCCCCATTTAGGCCAATGTCTACTTCAGACATCTGAAATTTAATGGGAGGAGGCTATTTCTATGGGATCTGAGGCATTTTAAATTTTGAGATCTTACTTTAAGCAAGGAAAAAGAAAATCTTCCTTAAATAATAACACCCTATTTTTGTATTGCCATTTATAGTCTAAGAGGCTTTTTATACATGATCTAATTTAGGACAGGCGTTTCCTATTAAGAAAAGTCTATACAGGTTCAAATTAAACATAGGAAAGCCACACTTCGGAAAGCTAAATGGGGGGGGGGATAGAAGACCATCCAGTCCTCAGGTGGATGAGTTGTGGGTCCCCATCCTTACCCACTAAGAAGACCTGTGAAACATGGTTCAAAGAATCTTCCTAGATAGGGGGAAATTCATCAGGGAGCAGAACTGATCGTCTGTGTTGTTCTTAGTTCTCCCAGCTTTGAAAGCTTCTATTGGGAGTCTTCCCAAGTAGAAGTGAGAAGTGTGCTCTCCAATTGCACTCTCAGGCCCTGCAGAGCTTTTCGTGTCTGCTCCTTTTTTAAAAAATATTTTATTTATTTATTTTTCAAGGAGAGAGAGAGAGAGAGAGAGAGAGAGAGAGAGAGAGAGAGAGAGAGAGAGAGAGAGAGAGAGAGAAGGCAAGCGCAAGTGCACCTTGTGGGTCTGGATTATGTGGGTACTGGGGAATTGAACCGGGGGCCTTAGGCACTGGAGGCAAGTGCCTTAACTGCTGAGCCATCTCTCCAGCCCTCATGTCTTCTCCTTCTAACACCCATGGAGGTTACACAACCCTCACGACTCACCTCATGTCTCCTTTCATACTTAGTGATTCTGAAAACATTTAAAAATATTTTATTTATTGGAGAGGGAGAGAGAGAGAGAGAGAGAGAAAGAGAGAGAGAGAGAGAGAGAGAGAGAGAGAAGAGAAGAGAAGAGAATGGGTGCACTGTAAACAAACTCCAGACACATGGGCAACCTTATACTTCTGGCTTTATGTGGGTCCTGGGGAATTGAACTCAGGTCCTTCTGCATTGCAGACAAACACCTTAACCACTAAGCCATCTCTCCAGCCCCTGCAAACATTTTTGAGTGTCTACTTTGTGTCAGACACTGGAGAGGATTGGTGGAGAAGAAGTAGTAAAATAGTCTCTATTGCTCTCAGCTCAGTGCAGAGAAGGCATACTGACCTATAGATGCATTCTGCTAAAAGAAACCCTTTGGAACAAACAGGAAGTCAACCTTTAGAACTGGAAGCATCTCTCCCTCATCTGGACTCTGAGATGCTCCCTTCCTTCAGTGCCTGGCACTGTTGCAGGCAGCAGTCACACAAAGGGACAAGCGCCCCTCCCCAAAGCACAGAGATACCTAGCCTATGGAGATACCCAGCCCCTTCTTGCTGAGGGTCTCCTCACTCTCACTTGCCAGCCTCCCTCTACAGTCTCTCCTTCTGCGTGGATAATCTCACTCACCAGATGGTACTGTGCTCAACTTGCTCCATCTAAAACAAACACAACTCCCACACTGCTTGCTAGCTCCCCCTCTCCCCTCTTCCCTCCTTTCATTCAGAGCCAGCTTCTTTCGCTGAAAAGCAAACATGCATTATCTTTCCTCAGTCACAAAGGAGAATACGGTTACTGAAATTTGGAAAATAGATGCTAATAGAAAGAAAAAGTTGTCCTCCTCCTAAGATAATAACTAGTGTTGTTGGTTCTTATGCAAAAAGACCCCCGCTCACTCAGCTCATGCTTTCTAGGAAGCCATGTGCTTTTGAAACTACTGAAAGAAACTTCAAAAAGGTCTTATTTCACTAATTTTTTTTTTAATTTATTGTCCATAATGAGTTACAACATTTAGTGGGCAAACAATGAGTTGTTATCCCCAATTCCCCACTGCCCTCCCCTCCCCCCTCCACTGGCTAACCTCCTCCATGGGTCGTCTGGATCAGTCCTTGTGACAGGGGACCATGGATAGCCTAGTATTCAGCCAGGTTCTCCTGACCATGCCTCTGGATAATCTCCCCCACCACGGCTCTTACAATCTTTCCGCCTCCTCTTCCGCATAGTTCCCTGAGTCGTATTTCACTAATTTTTTTGAAACTGTGATTCCTAATGGCTGCAAAATATTTCACCAGATGAAGTCATAATCATTTATTTAAACATATTAAGAAACCAATGCTTGGTTCTTATGAATAATGCTGCAACACTATTTTTATTGCAGCAAAATTTCAGTCCACGTTTTTAATTCTTTCTTTTGAATTCATTCTGAGAAATGGAATTACTGGATCAAAGGGCATGGACATATTGATCATTCTAGGTTACATAATTGCACTAACGTCTAAGACTATGATAGCAATTTTTAAAAAATATTCATCTCACATCATTCTTGTCACAGAAACATCTGGGCCTAGCCTGAGACTACATAGTGAACTCCAGGCTCTGGGCTAGAGTGAGACCCTACCTCAAAAAACAAAACAAAGCAAAAAAATCTGAGCCATTTTCACAGGTTAAACAATAGCATTTCTTCATTTAAATTTGCCGCTAATTTTAACATTGCTTTTCATTGCATATGCTTTTAATGTATTTAATAGGAATTTAGATTTCATCTTTTATAAACTCTCATTTCACAGCCTTGGTTCGAAGTCAAATTACATAATTACCTCTCATTGTGAAAGATCTAGCTGAGGCATCATTAGTCAGCCTTCCCTCGGTCACCCTACTTCTGGTTTCTCCTAAGCGCCTTCCCCTGCTCTCAGAGAACCACACACACCTACGCACACCTCCACTGCGCACCGAAGCCGTTCTCCTCTTAGCCAGCATGCTTCTGTGGGTAGAGACCTTTTCATTGCCCAACACAGGTAGGTCATCAATAGACAGAGGGCTGACCTCTCTTTCCCTGTGTTTGACTCCTTCTTCCAGGCTCCTTATTGGGTCACTTCCTCTTTGCTCAACCTTAAATGGTTCCCTAGGGTTCTATTCTCAATTCTTCTTTTCTTTAAAATCTCACAAGTCAAAGTCATCGCTGTAACTTTAAGATTCTGGAAGCTATTGACACTCCAATGTCTCTCCTGAGCCACACACTAGATTTTCCATCTGTTTGTTGGGTAATTCCACCTGGGAGACTATCTGATTCCTCAAAAGCACCATGGTAAACACTTGAATAGTTGTCTTTTCTCTGGAATTGGCTCCTCCTCTATTCCTTAGTTCACTGAGTGACACCATTGTCTCTATAGGAAGACGAGCCAGAAACTCTCCGTTGATGCCCACCCCTTCTGATGCCTATCCTGAAGATTGTACCTTCCCCTCTGCGTTCTTACTGCTCCATCCAGCATGTGCCAGTCAGCCTCGCTGGGCAGAAACAGAGCAAATAGGTCTCTCCAACCAGCTACTTAAGGCCAAGCTATTCATTTCACAACAATTCTCCACATTACGTCAGCAAACTTAATAAAATGAAAATCCTATTCTTTCTGCAGCTTCCTGGGACCCTTGTGTAGCTATTTCCTCCAGAATGGAACAGCCCTTCCAGAAAGGAAGAGGGAGACTCAGCAGGCCCAGGAAAGTGACAAGAAACTTACAAGACACAGGAGGCCCTTCTCGAAAGTTATAAGCAGTAAATAATTGTCGGGAAGTGAGGAGCTGCTCCTGTGGTGTACCTGCCTGCAAGTTATACAGGGCACTACGGTGATGCAGTTCTCATGAGTTGTCACTCATGCTGGGGTGGGCTTTTCATTGATGTGGCTGCCTAAGTCACCCACACTTCTATCTGTTCCCTGTCACCCACGCTCCTGCCAGTAATCCCAATAAACTCACTGGCTCACCAAGCTGGACTGAGATGGAATTGTTTCTTTGGGCTGTAACGGGTGATAGAAATAGACTCCCCAAGAAAAGTAATGCAACAGCCCTTGAAAATTAGGTTGCTTCTCTTTGAAGACCTCATCTCCCGCAGGCATTGAGGGCTTTCTGCCTCTCTGCAGCTATAGTCACGGAATGCAGCTCTTCTCTTGCCTCCTGCCTGGGCCCTGCTCCCTCGGCCATTCTGTTGCTCACTGCACTCCTTCAGGGTTCATCTTGATAATCACAGCTTCCCAAGGACTCCAGGCAGGTCTGTCTGCTCCCTCTAATGTAGCTTCACTTAGTTCTTGTGCTACAGCGGCCCCCTTGCACACCTCCTCAGCCAGAGGTGAGCACTTTGGAACCATTCAGTGTTTTCAATGGTAATTCACATCAAGCTAAAATTTGTCTCTCCTCATGCCGTCATTGTCAAATGCCCAAACACATCCACATCATGTCAATATGGCCCCTTGTTTCCTTTCTCTGGGCCCTTGGCCTGGTGCTCACATTCACTTCTGTGGCTTCAGCTACTGCCGATAGCTATGTTGAGATTCCCATGCCAGTGGCATCCGCAGGACCCAGGGGGACCTAAACTGACACAGAACTGAAGTTGTCATCTGCTTCCAGGATCTCCTCCTCTCACTATTCACCTCTCAGTGAGCAGCCCCCTGGCCTCCTCAGTCACCCAAGCAGGAACCTGGGAACCCTGGCCTTGTTCCCTAGAAGCCACTCTGTCCTATGGATCAGGGGCCTTAACATCTCTTGACTGCCTGGCTTTCTTTTACCTGTGGGGCTCGCTTTGGCCTCTCTCTCACCAGATCACACAGGTGCCACCAGCGCGGCCTCCCTCCTCGACTCTCCAACCTTCCATTCTGCCCTTCACACACAGCAGCTTGCATATTCTTTCCACAATGCAAAAAGTGATTCACTCTTTATTAAAAGCAATGAGTTTCTCAAACTTCCAGGTGGAAAATCAGACCTTTGCTTGCCTCTCCCAAAAATGTCACTCAACCTTCTTCCCTCTGGGTTCCCTGTTCTCTACAGCACTGCAGTTTCACACTAACTAGCATGCCTCTCTTGCTGTTTTCTGTGCCTAGAAAGACCTCCCTTTGTCAAAACCCGGCTTCAGGTTAGCTTCTATATGAAGCTTTCCTACCCCGCTGTGCCTCCATGATATCATGAACAGACTTCTTTCACAGCACCAGAGTCAGGGTTTCTTCTCTTACACTGGCATTGTTCCTGACACAGTACCCAAGTTTATCAGCGTCATGACTCTTCTGGAAGACGCGGGGCACGCATACTTCTGGTCCTGGTGAGTTCAATTAATCTCCTAAACTGGTGGCATCATTACTGGCAACTGAGTTGCCATTGTTCCTGGGGTATAAGGAGACCATGTTTCTTTCACATGGTGACATGAAGTGAGGCCCAGAATCCATTGGGCAACAGCCTCCTTGAATCTCTCGAAGGTACAGCAAAAGCGTGTCACATTAGGGGGTCTCTGAGTTGTGGGAGCCCTGGAAGAAGCAGCTTACCTTGTAGTCTAGAAGCTCCTTTGGGCATGTGGGTTGGACCTGTTCCGAGCTTTCTTTTCCACAGCAATGAAACTAGCGGTGAGAAAAGAGACTTTAGGATATGGGAGGCGGCAGCAGGAACTCCAAGCCTGGGCATCACTACTGCCTGGCAGTGCCAAGACAGCAATGCAGCTACGAGGCTCACACTGCTATTTCTGGAAAGCTAGAGAAGAGTCAGAGAGTTGTGCTGGTGCACCAAGAACATGACTTCCCTAAAGCTGCCCGAATTTTATGAAAGGAAGTGATTTTAGGCAACCCAAACAGGGCAAGAAGCTAATTGATGGCATCTTCCTAAAATGCTACTTTCTAGACAGGAGCTGGAGGCCTCGGAGTCCTTTTTCAGCCCGGAAGTCCTATAATCTGCTGAGGAGCTAAGGCTTTATGGGTTTTGTGACGAGCTCATTAACTAGGGACTGTCTGGGAAGGAGAGGAGAAGCGGGCATGGCAAACCCCAGAGCCAGAAGAGCAGGCTTCAACTGCCTGACTGGCAAAAGGTGCACTGCCCAAGGGCTGGCTTCTTCAGACAAAGGAATCTGTGTGCTGCTTGATGTCTTTGAGGCATCTTCCAAGACACTCTGACGTAGAGAAGAACCAGTTACCTAAAATACTTAGCCCATAAGTTCAAAGCTATGTCTTCATATCAGTGTTTAAGAAATCAGAAGGACTCTGGCCTGATTCATCCCCTCTGATATGCCTTCCTTAATTAAATATCTGTAGTTCTCAAGAGCAATCCACTGATAACACATACCCATGGAATGTTCCAGAAGGGAATATAGTTGTCTCCTGTGACTCTTCCATTTTACAAGTAAGAATGCTGAGTGGGTATCAGAGATGTTACCTAACTTGCTCAGGGTAAAAAGGCTGCTAGGAGTCGGGGATGCAGCTGAGAAATTAGCTTTTTAGCTTGAAGGCCAAGCTTGCTTCTGTCACACTACAGTGTCACTTCTGAGAGAACCTGACGTTAATTTGGGCAGCTTGCTCAGTGTTCTTATCCAGGCTCTTTGATCTCTTTTGGGAACACACCCTAACTTCCTCTTGTGAGCTCGTTCTAAGTTAGGGTTCCTCAAAGAATACATCAGACTCTTGACAGAGGCTGGTGCTTCTCTTTACTGAATTAATTTTCATTTTTAAGCTGGGTGTTTGAAGAACCTGGCTCAGGCATGGTCATTAGAAGATGTGATGTCAGGGAGGAAATAAAGTTACTTACTGCTGAGTGGAAGGTAATGAGCGTCCCATTTCCCTTCTCCCTGTCTTTAAGGTAATCACTGTAAGCCTCTTCATACATGGTCTGCACGTGTCGTATAGCCTAAAAAACCACACACACACGCATATCAGGAAGATTGAGGGTGCAGTGAATGGGGTATTTCACATATTTTTCTTCTTCTCAAGGAAAATCCCTGTTTCATGCCCTTCAAACACACTGTCTTTCCACAGGCTCATCTGTATTTTAAGATAATCCTCCATATATGGAACAGAACATTCTAGAGTTCCTAAGATGCTTTGGGGGAAGGAAGGGTAAACTACAAGTTTCCATAGACTAGACGGATCTCTTGGAATGGAGCTTTGCAAACCTGAGAGCACTTTAGTACCAACCGGCCCCTTCCAAAGGGTTGAATCTGTGCAATCATGGTTTTCCACCAACTAAACAGAATCAAGATGTTTGTTACTAGGGAAGACATTCTGTTTTCATTTATCATATGCAGTTTAGAGAATACTTTCTGTAGCATAAAGACATAGGTCTCAGCAGGGCATGGTGGTGCACACCTTTAATCCCAGCATTTGGGAGGCTGAAGTAGGAGGATTGCTGTGAGTTGGAGACCAGCCTGGGTTAAAGTGAGATCCTACCTTTAACAAACAAGCAAACAAACAAAAAGATATAAATTAACAGAAATTTCAAAGGTCTTAAGCTTCACCTCTACATGGAGCTAACCTGAAACTAATCTGTGGATACTTTAGAAAAGAGATGAGGTTTACTTATTTTACATTTACTATTAAAATCTTTTTATTTACGCACACATGGATGTGTGCATGTATGCACGAGCACCAAGGCCTCTTGTTGCTGCAAATGAATCCCAGATGAATGTGCCACCTTTGCATCTGGCTTCATGCTGGTGGCTTAGGAACCAAATGGGAAACAACAGGCTTTGGGGGAAGTGTCTTTAACCTCCGAGCCATTTCCCCAGTTGGTGTTTGTCATTTTGAAGTCCAAATTTGAAAACATAGTAAGGATGCTAGCTGAATGAATTGAAATACAGCACTCTCGAGTTTCCATTTATTTTTCTTTTGGGCCCCTCTATCCCACAGTGTGTTTATCCTTCTAAAGCCCACTCCTCTGCACACTCTCCTGATAGCTTGCTCTGGACACTAGGAGTTGTCCCTTGCACACACCAGGTCAGAAGGTACATTTTCAGGGCAACATGGCTCCTGCTCTGGCCAAGCCCGAAGGACAAAAGAGTCAGACAAGGGATGAGAAAGCCTCATTCTCATGTCTGTAATCATTATGAACTTGGGATCATCTTAAACTAGAGAACCTTTAAAAACTCACAGACTAGTTTAAAAATCTAATAAAGGCTATGTATTATCTCCCCAGAAAGTATGTGCACATATATGCAGACACACACATGCTCGGCTCTGTATACTACTAGGTAAAAAGGTTCTGCTTAAAGTATACTTTGGGGACTATTTTGTTTCTTAACATTTTTTTTGGAAATGGATATCCGATATCCAGTGCCATAAAGAGAACATTTAACCCACAAGAAAATACTGTGAGTTTACTTACCACATCTTTGCCTATAAAAGCAAATACTCCAGTGGTTACTTCAGCAGCAAATATCACCAGTAAGCAGGTAAAAAACTGTTGGGAGAAAATACTACCTTCATTAATTTAATACCTTTTCAATTGATTTAGCCTCTAGGAGTCTAGTTCCAGTAGAAAGGTGTCAAGATTGTGTTTAAACTGATCCAACTAGTCACCCACTTAGTCTGCTTTCCACAATAGTTATGTCACTTTCATTGTCATTCATTCCCTCAGCAATGGTTCCCTGAGTATTCTGCGCCAGGCACTGTCCTTGGTGCTGGGTATAGAATGGTGAACAGGATCATATTGTCCCCGCTATCAGAATCTTTATATCAGGTAGGGAAGATTTAATCGATGAGTAAAGGACTAAAAAAGTTAAGGGAAATATAGTCATATAGAAATCCTACCACCTCGGACAATGCCTGGTGCTCATGTGTTAATAAACACTTGATCAGCAAAAAAAAAAAAAAAGTTCTGTAAAGAAAGGAAATAAGCGCCAAGACAGATGGGAACTGATGGGGCTTGAGCTTGAGGAAAGGTGTGACATGAGCCCCGTGTTGTGTTCTGGAAGGCTTCTCTGAGGACAGGGAAAGTAGAGGTGCGCATGGGGTCTCCTGTCCAGGACTTAAGTGTGCTTTGATGAAATGAAGCTACATGTTACAAGACAGAGATGTTCGGCTTTAGTGGGGAAAGAAGAAGAATGGCTGGGTGCAGGAAGAAGGTAGACATCTTATACAGCAACAGATTCAGAGTAGCAGGCAAACATACAAACCCCAAAGGCCACATTCGAAGGGGAACTGAGTGAGTTGGCCTCATGATGCGGCTACTTCAGGCTCCCTATGGAGACATACAAAAACTCTCTTCCTGCCCTTCTCTTCCTTTAGGCTTCACTGGTATTGGCTGTAGCTAACAGAAACCTTTTTTAAAGCAAAGGCTGCTGTTTAAAATAAACCATCAAAGGGATGCCTGATTGTTACTGATTTTTATAAATAACATTTTATTGTGTATGTGTACGTGTGTGTTTGGCATGGTGCGGTGCTGAGGACAACCTCCAGGTGTCTGTGCAGTGTCTTCTTTGAGACAGTCTCTTGCCACTGCAAATAATGTCAGACTAGCTAGCCCATGCACTTCAGGTTTTCCTGGCTCCACCTCCCATTGGTATAGGCCTCCTGGGGTCACAAGATGCATGTACCTCTTCACATCTGGCTTTACATGGGTGCTGGGGAACTGAATCCAGGCCAGCAGGCCTTGCAAGCAAGCACCTTTAACCACTGAGCTACTTACTCAGTCCCTAAGTTATTAATTTTTTTGTTTAAGGAATTTTTATTGAAGCAAGAATTTAATCAGATTTTTTTCCTTGACCATGGGAGTCTTAGCTGCCTCACCCACAGTGAATATTATGTTTTTAAAGAACAATCATGGGGCTGGAGAGATGGCTCAGCGGTTAAGGCACTTGCCTCCAGTGCCTAAGGCCCCGGGTTCAATTCCCCAGGACCCACATAGGCCAGACCCACAAGGTGGTGGCCCTGGTGTATTCTCTCTCTCTCTCTCTCTCTCTCTCTCTCTCTCTCTCTCTCTCTCTCTCTCTCTTTCTCTGCTTTAAAAATGAATAAATAAAATATTTTTTTTTAAAAAAAAGAACAATCATAATTGCCCTGTATAATTCCTAGGCACTTTTCCTCCCCAAACATCTTTATACTAATGACCTCATTTTTTCTCACATTTTCCACATGAGGTGGGGACAAAGATAATATTATTCCCATGCAGGAGATGAAGAAAGTAGATACCAGGGAAGAGGGCCAGTACCAAAGCTCCATGAATCCTGGAGGTATGGGGAGCCAAGTCTCCTGACTCCCCCCAGGCCAGTTCTGTCTCCCACCCCATGTTCATTCACTGAACCCCACTTACTGATCCAAGCACACACTGAGATTCCCGCATGGCTCCACAGCACCCGAAGAACCCCACGGCCATCATCAGGGCTCCGGCTCCAACCAGCACGTAGAGTCCTATGGGGGAGAGACCAGAGGAGACCATTTGGAGCCTGGTTGAGTACGGGGCAGGGACAACAGCATTGATCCACACGGGCCAGAGCATGGTCCCATCTGTACTGTAATGAGGCTTTTCCTGAATACACATGAGACCACTCGACCTGCACAGCTGCTTGAGTGAGCAGACTAAGCACAGCCCTGTGTAAGGTAGGGGCTACTATCATTCCCAAGGGACACAGAACTAAACGAAAGGCAAGGAGGCAAAGGAAAGTGTTAAGGGTGTCAGCCTGCAAAGGGCAGAAACCACCTTTGCTCAGCTCCTAATAGCACCCCATGCCTCTCAATGTCCAAGATGGCTTCTCAGATTTCTGAAACCCATGACCCTGAGAACAGGGGTGGTCAGGAGCTGGCAGTAGAGCTGGGACACAGACTAGGTCTTTCCTCTGGACGTAACAACTGTCTCCATCACTGAGAGGTCCGAGGCCAAAGTGTTTGGTGGAGTTACTGGGGAGGAGACAGTGGGACTGAATGGGGCTTTGGGTTAAGGACAGGAGCCTGGCACACAACAAAAAGCATTGTTTTGTATGAACTTTCTGCTTTATTGTTCAACAGCATGGATACTGGACACACAGTCCATGAGGGCAGGAGATAAGATAACAGACACCAACAATGTTATTAGGAGCACCACAGAGCTAGCTAACTGTCCAAAGGACACTATGCATACATTAGCTGTGTGAATGACTCATTGTTTTCAGTGTCAACTCAACAGCATAACCAAAGCTGTCCTGAATAGTGAGGTAGGTACTACTATTACCTCCCTTCTCAGAGGAACTGCAACCTAGAAGGTTAAGCCATTAGCCCAAGGCCACAGAGGTGACATCTGTCTTTCCATGAGACCTTGCCTCTCTAGACAGCAGCAGCCTTTTCTTGAGGAAATTTCACCTCCTAAATCGAAAACCAGATAAAGAACAGAACAGAGATGCCTGGTTCTGGGAGACTCAGGCCAGCCATTGTTATTCCCTTTTCTGACCCTGAGCTAAGGTGGAACACAATGCTAGCGCTGGTACTTGCCTCTCTGCAGTAAAGAACCGTGTTCTCTCTTCTGCTGATGAGTCACCTGGAAACCCCAACCATTTACCGGAAGTGTCCCGCCCCTGGGGGAACCCCTGAGCCTGGTCTTCAGGCTGTTCTGGGGCTCCTCTGGGTGCTGGCAGTGGTTTGTGAGGCTTTAGCCTAGTGGCTCAGTTTCCTGCCCTGCCCAGTGGTCCTCAGGGTCCTGAGGGACCTACATATGCCTGCTGTTCCAGCCCACACTTCCTCCTCTAAGAGGATAATTTCATGGGGAATGGATGTGACAACCAGAGAGTTGATGGCATATTAAAAATAACAGTAGATGACATGTTTCTTCCCATAATGGGTACAGAGGGAAAAGGCACAGGTGGGTATCACCAGGCTAAAACTGGATTAAAGCCCACAAAAAGATCCTGGACCAGAAAGCCAAATCGTGCCAGGTAGGAAAGAGACATGACAAATACAGGAAGAAACACCCGAGAGGATACAGGAGCAGTCATCTTATGTACAGCTTTCACTGAAGGCTTTTGTTAAATAATCCTAGTCATCAAAATAATAATAATAATCATATTGGGCTGGAGCGATGGCTCAGTGGTTTAAAGGCTTGCAAGCTTGACGGCCTGAGTTCGATTCCCCAGGACCCACTAGAGCCAGATGCACAAAGTGGTGCATGCGTCTGGACTTCCTCTGCAGTGACATAGGCCCCGGCACTCCTATATTCTCTCTTCCTTTCTCTCTCTCCACCTTTTTCCCTCTCTCAAATAAATAAATAAATATTAAAAAATAATATTGTTGGCCCTACTGCCAACATCTTACTGTTTTAAGCAATGTCTTCCTTTTTCAAAGCTCTTTCTCTCCCAGATCTCTTTGACTCTCCAGGGCAGCCAGAGAGCATCAGTGCTGTTTCACAGAAGGCCAGAGGAAAGACGGCTGCAGCCCCGGAGCCCAAACCTCTCACTGACACAGGCTGAAGGAAGGGACAGCAGCTCAGCTCCCTCCAGAATGCCTCAGGGGTTGCCATGTTCCTGTGCATGCGTGCCAGTGCACGTATGTTGGTGGCTGTATGCATGTGTGCATGGAGACCAGAGGACAACCTCAGGCATCATTCCTCGGGGGTCTCTCGTTGGTGTAGAACAAGCCTGATTAGGTTAGACTGACTGGCCAGCAAGCCCTAGGGACCTGCCTGTCTCCATCTCCACCATGCTTTTATGGCTTGTATCTGGGTTCTGGGGATCAAAGTCGGGTCCTCATGCTTGTGAGGCCACGAGATGAGCCATCTTAATATACTGATTTCTAACTTAAAACTTTCATTGCTCCTCCATTGCTACTGTTATAACTGCAACACGCTAACAGTGTTCAGACTGCATGAAGGTGGAGTTGTAGCCCCCCTAAATCCTCATCCATCCCACACTCCAGCCACATGGGAATGGCCATGCCCTGCTCTTGTGTGACTTATACCTTTGCAGGTTTTTCTCTGGAGATTTCAAGTCTACAAACAAACCTTACTTTACCCTCCCTAGAACAGGCATAGGGTAGAATTCCAACGTCTTGGACTGGTTACCAGATCCCTCTAAGCACCTGCGTTTGGAGGTGTATGCTGAGTACCCATTATTAGAAAACATGCACCAAGTCACCGAAGGGTGTGCTTGCTCTCCATGGTCAGCCAGATAGGAATGAGGGCTTCACATCCCAGAGCCTTGAACACAGGAGAGAAGGATCCTGCTGTTGAGGAGACCAGAGCCCAGTACACAGAGACCCAGAGAGTACAGAGATTGGTCTCTCTGCCAACAATCTTTGCATTTCTGAAGCAAGGAGCTTTCCCAGAAAATGGGCCCACAAACAATATTCCAGACTTAGGTTCTCAGACATCAGAGCACATGGGAAAAACAACTGGACTGCCCCAGCACCTTCCATTTCCAAGACGCCTCCTTATTTGCATCAAAGGGCACCATTGTGGCTCCCTGTTCCAAGTGTGTGTAGAGCTGGAGGGAATCAGAAAACTCAAAAAAGTCAAACTCCTTGGGCTGAATCCTTTCAAATCTGGCTGCAAGGCTGCACAATGGAGAGCCACCAGTGGCTTCTAAGGATACCTTATATGGTCTCCTCAAGGAAAGCTGTAGGGACTGAAGAGATGGCCCAGTGGATAAATCACTTGCTGTGCTACTCTGAGTACTTGAGTTTGGATCCTCAGTCCCAAGGAAAAGAGCTGGAAGCTGTAGCAGGCTTCTGGCATCCTGGTGCACCCGGTGAGAAGGGCCATGGAGATAGGGAATTCCTGAAAGCTTGTGAACACAGTGGTGAACAGGAGAGACTGTGTCAATGAGGCAGAAGGCAAGGATCAGCCTGCCAGCTGACCTCTGAGCTCCACGCACTGTGGCACATGCACACTGGTACTCACACACACCAAATAAATAAATGATCAGTTTAAAATGTAAAAGAAGAGCTGCCGGATGAATAAATTAACTTATAGCCACATTTTAATTCCAAGATGATTTCCCTCGCAAGGCAGCACATGGGACAGATGTGTGACCTATTTAATGAATCCCTCATGCTTCCTAAGTCCTATTTTCCTTGATTTGAAAAGAGAAAACCCATGGAAACTGCATTTCTATCATTAATAGCTAGGCTCTGTGATGCCAGTGATGCCCCCCCTCGAGAGCTTTCCCAGGACACTTTCTTCCCTGAAGATCCTATCCCTGCTGTCTTTGATCTCACATAGTTCTTGTAAAGTGAACACCATCATTTCAGCGAGCAAATACTGAGGAGGTTTTCTTGAAGGCCTGTTGACGTCACCTCTCTTTAGAAGGCCGCCCCTCACCGAGACGGATATTAGCAAGCTCATTGACGCCAATGATTTTGGCAGCAGATGGTCTTACATAAGATCATTTTTTATACCCAAAAATGTCTTATGTTCTACAGAAAAAGTCTCTGTCCCAGCTTCCTCTGAATGCACATAATTAGTCATTCATTCCTAGTATCCACGAAGATTGGTTCCAGAACCACCTAAATACCAAATCAGGGGTGCTCGAGTCCCTCATGAAATGGCCTAGTATTTGCATAACATGCATATATTGAAATCATCATTAGAGTACTTGTAGTGTCTACACAATGTAAGTGGGATGTAGCTTCTATACTGCATGCTTTTAGGGAATAATGACCAAAAAAGTCGGTATCTGTTCAGTACAGATGCCGTTTCCAAACATACTGGCCTGTGATTGGCTGAGTCTGCAGATACCAAAGCAACGGCTGTGGAACCCCAGGTTCTGAGGGTCAGCTTTGTGAACGCCCCGAGCATCAGATGAGTTCAGTTCATGAGAAAGGGAAGGAAAGACTTAGTGTAGCAATCAGTTACTGAGTACTGTATGGGTAGGAAGTTGGTAGGAATTACCACTTTCTGTTGGCTCAGCCTGCTCTGGATGGCATCTGTACCATGCACTCAACACACACCATCTCAAGAACCTGCTGGCTGAGAAGGCCAGTTAAACTAGTCTCCAAACTGCTCCATTATCTTTTCCCTGTTCAGGCGGTCCTTCCTCAGCATGATTTCAGTAAATGAGTAGCAAGAGCTGGCATTTTCTCAAGGACTCACCCTACAGCTGACACTGCACTTAACACACATTCCTTGCTCACAGCTGAAGAGTCCGAGACACACAGAATGAAGCTTGCAGAGTTAGCAAGGGGATAAAATAGGAATGGAGCCAAGTGCACACCCTGAACTTTCAGTTCAGTGCCTACCCTTTCATTAGGACTCAGAACAGTGGCTTTCTTAGTAGAAGGCTGCCTGCTTATAAGGCATAGGAAGATTCTTCTTAGAGAAGTTCCTGAACCTTAAAGTGATGATTCCAGAGGTTTATGGAAGAACAGGGCTGGGATCCAGAAATCTAGGCCTGCCGAAATTGGCAGCAGGGAAGTCCTCTTCCTCAGGGCTGCTATCTGCAATATGGAAACAATGATCTACCCCAACTTTCTTGAGAAATACTTTGGAGAAATGGTCTTCCCTCTTTGTTACACAGCTACCGTGGTGTTAGGTACGACTGAAGAAGTTAAAGCCTGTTACCAGAACCAGACAGAGTGTCTAAGAGGCAAGTCAGCCGCTTGAGGCTCAGTCCTGGAATGCGTTTCTTCCACAGCCTTCAGCCGCCATCAGAGCCAGGCTCTGGGACTCAACAGGGAGAAGCAGCTGCAGCCAGGCTATGACTCTGGGGAGCCAAGTGGTGCTTATTTGTGTGGGCACCCCCTAATGGAGAAACCTCCTCATATCCTCTGCTCCCAGACATGACCTCATGTGCTCCGGCACAGGCTCCAGCTCCCCAGGGCCAAGGGGTCCACTCCCCACTCTGTGCTCCTGGGGCATCTGCGCATCCAAAATGCAAAGTGCAGGCCATGGAGGGACTGTCCCAGGGATGTCAGATGGGCAGGTTGCTGGAATTTGTAAAAGAGACTATAGTGGAGAAGGTGTAGGCGACCTCAAGTAACCCCACTCCTCTCGCTGCCAGCTCCATTCTGGCTAGGCTCTCGTTTTCCTACCTTAGCAACTAAGGGACTCAGAGCCCCTGATCAGCCTCTGGGCTATGGCCTGGGCCCACAGGGACTCTACAGCGGTTAGTCTGACTGCTCCCTCTCCTTGTTCTCACTTCCCATAGCCGTGTCCTCGTGCCTTGGCTAGCATCAGCCACTCTGCTTGTCTTGGACAACCTGTACAAAGCTTTACCACAGAGGGAACTCCATTACCACGGAGGGAGAACCAGGGTGTCAGAAAGAAAGCATTTTCCCAAAGATGGGCCAATTCCTCCACCAAAGTTTGGCTGTCATCTACCTGGAAGGAGGGAGTGAGACGATACATCCCAGGCCTTCCTCACTCTAGGCTGGGTGGCACCTCGTTCTCCTCTTCCTCTTCTCATGTAGTTCACACTATAGGCAGCCACCACTGCCCCTGGCTGAGGCCATACTCTCTGGAGAGCACTTAAAGGTGCCACCTCTTTAGGATGGTTTTTAACAAAGGCCGATGACTATGAGCCTACGACTCTAGCCTGGAGCCTGTTCTGAAGACAACACACACAGATGAGCTGGCTGTGGTGGCAAAGCCCTGTAATCTCAACACGTGGGAGGTGGAGGCAGGGCGGGAGTTCAAGGTATCCTCAGCTCCAGGGCGATTTCCAGGCCAGCCTACCTACTTGAAACTGTCAAAACAAAAACAACAACAAACACCCAACAAACAACAACAACAACAAACCCTTCACAGATCAGATCAGTAATGGAGCCTTGTGAGGTTTCCAAACCCTGTTTCTTCTTTGAAGCCCATTACCTCACACTGGATGCTTGAAGCAGTGTAAATGGTATCTTAGTATGTTTTTCTTCTTCTGTTGCTAGAAAGCAGGCAGGTAGGCAACTTATTTGGAAAATGATTTAAAGATTAAAAATATCAATTTCTCTGAACATCTGTGTTGCTCTTCCTAGTTTAAAGAAATATTTGAAGTGAAGGAAAGAAGGCCTGTGCCTTCACCAACAGAAAAGAGCACTGGGTTTCAGCAGACCTGGGCCCTGGAGGGAGAAACAGAGAGCCATGATGTACCCCCAGAAGCTTCTCTCTGTTCCTTAGTTTCCATGAAAACCCATTTCCCCAACCTTCAGCACCAACTGTGAGCCACTGTGGGCTGACTTAGGGAAGATGTGGCTGAGGAACTATGGGTATAACAGTTACGCTCTCCTTGCTGTGACAAAATACTTGACCACCAGTAGCTTAGGGAAGGAAAGGTTTTTTTTTGACTTGGAGTTCCAAAGGGAAGGGTCTATCATGGCAGGGAAGGCATGGTAGGCATGGTGGATAGAAGTGGTCACATTCAGTCCAACAGTGAGAACGCAGAGTAGTGATGAACGCTGCTGCTCAGCCAGCTCTCTCCTTTTATACAGTCCAGGAACCAGGGCGTGGTGCTGCCCACAGTTAGGGTAGGTCCTTCCACTTCAACTAATCTGATCTGGAAAATCCCTCACAGACATGGTTTGTTTCCATGGCGATTCTAAATCCTGTCAAGTTGACAACCAGAGACTAACCATCACAGTGAGGAAACCCATATCCATGCCAAGACATTTAGGATGGCACAAAGGCTCCAGTCTCTGCCTGTGGAGCGCTGTTTTGCTTCTTTTCCTGTTAGATAACCCAAACTCATTTTCACTCTGGATGGCTCAAGGCTGCTGTAGCTCAAGCGCCATGCTGAGCATGCAGGCTTATGCCAACAAGCACTTAGCTTGTTGTTGTTACCAGTTTGGAGCTGGGCACTGGGTGAATCTATAAGAGAATTATGTTCTTCCACTAGGACTTCTGGCAGCCCTTCTATCAGAGGGAGAGGAGACCTACCTAAATACATCACCAGAAAATAGAGCCCAGATGGCCACAGGCTGGATTCTGGCCACATCACTGGAGTCCCCGAGATAAGAGCTCCTCCTGGAGTTTTACTTATGGGAATCACTATATTCCTGTTCTGCTCAAGTCTATATGGGTTCTGTGACTTGTCCTCATAGGAATGCTGACAGATGTCCA
>PVHP010001649.1:0-63082 GCA_004024765.1 Zapus hudsonius
CTTCTTTCTCTCTCTCTCTCTCTCTCTCTCTCTCTCTCTCTCTCTCTCTCTCTCTCTCTCTCTTTTGGTCATTTGTCACTGTCCTGACTGGAGTAAGGTGGAATTTCATTGTTTCATAGAATTTCAATTTCATTGTTTCAATTTGCATTTTCCTGATGCTTAAGGATGTTGAACACTTTCTTAAGTGAGTGTTAGTCATTTGTATTTCTGCCATTGAGAATTCCCTGTTCAGTTCTCTGCCCCATTTTTTTGAGTGGATTGTTTGATTTCTTATTGCATAGTTTTTTGAATTCTTTGTGGATTCTAGATATTAGGCCTTTGTCAGTAGTACAGCTAGCAAAGATTCTTCTCCCATTTTGTGGGTAGTCTGTTGGCTCTGTTTATGGCATATTTGTCTGTACTAAAGCTTTTTGGCTTCATGAGATCTCACTGGTTGAGTGACTGTTTAATATCTTGGGTGACTGGGATATTATTCAGGAAGTCTTTTCTACTCCTATATCATGGAGAGTTGTTCCCCCTATTTTTTTCTAGGCATTTAAGAGTTTCAGGTCTTATGTTGAGATCTTTAATCCATTTGGTGTTGATTTTTGTGCATGGTGAGAGAAGTGGGTCTAGTTTCATTTTTCTACCTGTAGAAATCCAATTTGTCCAGCACCATTTGTGGAAGAAGCTGTCTTTTCTCCAGTGTACATTGTTGGCTCCTTTGTCAAAGATCAAGTTGAACTAAGGGCTGGGTCTTCAATTCTGTTCTCTTAGGGTATGTGTCCTTATGTGTGATGGTTAGGTTTTATTGTCAACTTGACCTTTTTAGTAATCTTGGATGGGTCTCTGAGGCTATTTAAGGGAAGGCAGCCTCTCAGTAGGGGGCAGGATGTAAAGAAGCTCAGAGAAAATAGAACTGAGCATCCCTTCCTGGGAGGGCAGTACAGGAAGGAAATTCCAGAGTCTCGGGAAGCCAACAAGTCTGGGATAGGGTTGGAAGACCTCACCCTAAGTAAAGGGGATAAAATCTTCTCTCTTCCCCCTGTTTGCTGTTCTGTGAGTGTGGTGTTGGTGATGGGTTTTTCTCTCTAAGCTTGATCCTGTGAAGGGGCAGGGCAGCCTCTTTTGCCATTATGGAACACCCTCTGGATTTGTAGCTTCAATAAATCCATTTCTCCCATAAATTGTGCCTGGTTTGGAGATTCATTCCAGCAGTGTGTGGCTGACCACAACATTATGCCAGTACCATACTGTTTTTTTTTTTTAACTATGACTCTGTAGTATAGATCTGGTATGGCGATACCTTCAGAGGTGTTTCTTTTGCTGAGAATAATTTTGGATATCCGGGGCCTTTTGCCACTCCATATGAAGTTTGAGGTTTTCTTTCTATCTCTGTGAAGAATGATGCTTGGATATTTATTGGAATTGCTTTGAATCTGTATATTGTTTTTGGTATAATTGCAATTTTCACAATATTGATTCTACCTATCCAGGAGCATGGAAAGTCCTTCCATCTTCTCATGTCCTCCTTGATTTCTTCCTTGAGTGACTTTATGTTTTCATTGTATAAGTCTTTCACCTCCTTGGTTAGTGTTAGAATCTCCTTTGTTTTTAATGCTAGATAGTATTCTCTTCTGTGTGTAAATCACATTTTTTATCATTTTTATGTTGATGAACTTTTAGGTTGGTACCATTACTTGGACATTGCAAATAGTGCTGAAATGAATGTGAGGGTGCAGACATCTCTTGGACAAATTAATTTTAAATCTTTTGGAATGATATTCAGAAGTACGATTTCCATATCATATAACAATTACATTTTGGTTTTTTAAGGAACTTCCATATAGTATTTTTAAGATGACATATTAATTACATTAACAACCAAAAAAGGAACATTTGATGAGTACCTCACATGACACAGTGCTGGAAAATGATCTTTTGCACATAGTTGCAAAATATAGTGTGTCAAAATATAGTGTGTCAATTTAGAATTTTACAGAAAGAGAAACTAAGACTAAGGGAGGCTAAATAAATTGTCTAAGGTCTCCCAGCTAGTTCCTTCCTGATTGCTACACTAAATAATAAGCTGAAGAGATATCTGCTTCAAAAGTTTTACCTTGTAATGTCCCAAAACCTTAACAATGCAGCTCTTCAACTCCCAATAATTGCTACTGCATCAAAGTGTGATTTTTTTTCCTTCTTGTTGTTGCAAAACATATTGACATTTCTTTTATCAGGCACTTGACTGTTCTAAGTAAGTGAATTTTTCAGATAACTAAAGCTTACTAGTTAAATGTCAAATCTTCATTTGTTTCTATTATATTCGGTAAGATGTTTCTAAAATGTATTCTACATCCCTTAATCTTCTTAAAAGATTATTTAGCATAATTTAATGTGGTTTTTAAATAACACTTGTTGAATATTAGGTACAGCAGTTTATTCTTTTTTAAAAAAATTATGTGTTTATTTGCAAGCAGAAAGGAGAGAGACAGAGAGAGAGAGAGAGAGAGAGAGAGAGAGAGAGAGAGAGAGAGAGAGAATGGGCACTTCAGGGTTTCCACCACTGAAAATGAACTCCAGATGTATATGCCACTGTACATCTGGTTTTATGTGGGTACTGAGGAATTGAACCTGGTCGTTAGGCTTTTCAGGAAAGCGCCTTAACCACTTAGCAATCTTGCTGGTCCAGGTTTTTATTCTTAATAAAATTTCCTGTCTATCATTAACAAGAGTGGCTACATAATGTGCAGGACCCAGTGCAGAACAAAAATGCAGCTCTTAAGCCACAAGGAAACGGGAGCAGAGCATGACACCAGGTGGAACCTCATGTAACCAGGGCTGCATGCTGTGCAGTGACTTACATCAGTCCGCATACAGAAGCTTTCATGGACACAATAGGAGTCCATGCACACTCACTGGTAATATTGGTCCATGGAGTGCAAGCTAGAGCTTGCTTGTCCAAATTAACTCAAATGTGGTAAAAGCAATAGCATTAATGGAATTACATATCAAGTTTTAAATCCATTTACTTGTCTAAAATCCTCAGAATGTCCTGTGAATTCATCTAGGAATTTTTATCCAACAAACTCAGTTGCAGTGACTTAACCAAGTATAAGATTTATTTTCATTCATTTTTCATTCACTATGGATGCGGTGTTGTAACTACATGCAAGTTGCATAAGGAATTCAAATAATGCAGCTTAAAAAATATTTTTATTTGTTTGCAAGCATAGAGAAACAGACAGAGAGAGAGAGTCAGAGAGAGACTGCTGCAAACTCCAGACACATGCGCCTCTCTGTGCATCTGGCTTTACGTGGGTACTGGGGAACTGAACCTGGGCCCTTAGGCTTTGGAGACAAGTGCCTTAACCACTGAACCATCTCTCCAGCCCTCATGCAGCCTTTGTGAGGTGCTATACATACCAAGGCAGTGCTTATTGGTGGTGGCAGTACCCAAGTCACTCATGTTCCTCTGAGTAACCCCTCACCCATGCTCCTGTTAAGTAACACCAATGAATTCATTGGCTCATCAAGTTGCACTTGAATGAAATCTTTCGTCTGTTCTGTCATTGACTTCTCTGTCTAGGGTTAATAGAAATAAATTGTCAGGGGCTGGAGAGATGGCTCAGCGGTTAAGGCACTTGCCTCCAGTGCCTAAGGCCCCGGGTTCAATTCCCCAGGACCCACATAAGCCAGACCCACAAGGTGTGGCCCTGGATCTCTCTCTCTCTCTCTCTCTCTCTCTCTCTCTCTCTCTCTCTCTCTCTCTCTCTCTCTCTCTCTCTCTCTTTGAAAATGAATAAATAAAATATTAAAAAAAAGAAATAAGTTGTCAGGAAAAGGATCAAAACACCAGAGACACAAAACCAATGTGGTATATGAGCAAGCTCAAAGGCTGAAAACTCAAGCAGAATTTCTTTGACTCTTGGGACAGAATTCTTTACTCTTTAGGAAACCTTACCTTTTGCTCTAAAGACTTCAACTGATAAGATGATCGGCATTGTGGAACATGATCTCCTTTACTTAATGTAAAATAAGTGTCAATCATGTTTACAAAATACTGTCATTGCAACATGACATTTATAGGTGGGCACCATAACCTAGCTAAGTGGACACATAAAGTTAACCATTGTACAATTCAACCACAAGAAACGAGCAATACAATTAGAGATGGGAAAATGCCTTGAAAAAACCTTCCTCTAGTGCAGATACACAAATAGCCAAGGAGCACACAAAATATGTTCAACAGTTTTATTCATTAGAAAATTACAAATCAAAACCATAATGAGGAGTCCTGGAATGTGACTCAGTGGTAGAGTATTTGCCTACCACATGAATGAATGAGGCTCTCAGTTTGATATTTAGAACCTAAAAAAAATTAATAAAAGACCCACAATGAAATGCAACTTCATGTCCACCAAAAATCATCTTAACAATAATTTATTTTCTTCAAAAAGGAAGATAAGCTAGTCAGTCAATAAAATGTTTGTCCAGCAAAAATGAGGACTTGAGTTGAATCCCCAGTACTCACATTAAAAAAGAAAGCCAGGTGTGGTGGCACATGCTTTTAATTCCAGCACTGAGGTGGCTCCCTGTGGTTTGCTGGCCAGCCAGTCTAGACTATTGGACAAGTTCCAGGCCAATGAGAGCCCCGGTCTCAATTTGGTAGACAACATTCCTAAAGAATGCTTGGCCTCTGGCCTCCATATGCACACACACACACACACACACACACACACACACACACACACACACACTAAAAATGAATGATACTGAAACCTTCATTAGACCAGTCATTTTGGATGTGATTGCAAATTCTTACAGAATGGGTGATTGAAATAACGGAAATCTACATCTCACAGTTCTGATGGCTAGAAATCTGAGCTCTTGGTGACAGCATGATCAGGTGGATTCTATGGAAATTTCTTCTTAGCTTTCAGATGGCTTCCTTCTTGCTGTGTCCTCACAACAAAAGAGACGAATTTCTGATGTCTTCTATTATTTCTTGTAATACGGGCATTAGTCATAGGGTCTCTACTTCATGACTTCATCTGAACTTCCCAAAGACTCATCACAGAAGGAGTTTGTGCTTTAACTTATAAAAATTTGGGTAACATATAATGAACATATGACTGAACAATTCTACTTTTAGGGATGTAACTAAAAGAAGAGAAACAGATGTGAAATATTATACACATGTGTTCACAGCAGCTCTGTTCATAACATCTTAAAGGTAAAAATAGACAAATATCCATCAACAGATGAATGACTGAACAAAATGTGTTGTGTCTATGCAACAGAATATTGTTCAGGTATGAAAAGGTGATGCACATGCTAAAGCATGAGTCAACCTTGAAAACATACAAAATGAAATAAACCAAACTAAAGGCCACATGCAGCATATTCCCATTTATAAGAAAGATCCAGAACACATCAATCTATGAGACAGAAATTAGATCAGGGGTTGCTCAAAACAGAGGGGAGATTATGGTAGTGATGTAGAAAGCTCACCTGCTGGGATGAATCTCCAAACAAGGCACAGTCTATGGGAGGAAGAAGGGATTTATTAAAGCTTATACATCCAGGGGAAGTTCCATAATGGCAAAGGAGGCTGGTCCCCTTTCACAGGTCCAAGCAGAGAGAAAAAAAACACCACCAGTCCCCCCAAAACTAAGCACACTCAAGTAACAGGGAACTCCAGGAAGCACTCAGACTGCTCTCTGCATAAGATATCTGGAATTTCAGATCTGCCACCAGAAATACCTCGTTCAAGTTACAAGCTTTAACCAAACTCCCGAATCTTTTGGGGGACAATTCAAACTACCACAGGGAGTGACTGATAATGAATTTGTAGCTTCTTTTTGGGTGATGGAAATGTTCTGGAATTACTTGTGGTAATGGTAACATAGTTGTGTATGATACACGCTAATCCATGGAATTGTGCACTTTAAAAGACTGAATTTCATCCTATATGGATTTTATTTTAGTAACATGGTCATAAAAACAATAAAACAACAAAGGGCCCCAAATCTTGTTTGCTAAGTTTAGACTTATTTTCCCCTCAACTTTTTCATACCACAAATATAGTTTGAGATAACTCTGGAAGGAGGCTCCAGATTGATGAAATGTTGGTAAATGAAACAAAGAAATTCAGGTAGAAGAGACAAAAGAGGAAAAGAACAGTTCCTTAAGGGGGGAACCTGCCACCTCTCCCCTGCTTTCTTTAATGGCCTCAGAACTTCCTGCTGACCTTCCTAAGTCCTAGAAATCAATGTGACGAGCACTGGTCAAAGACATCTGATAGAGCCAAGATATTGTGTGTCCATGCCTCAAACTTAATCTAAAGGGCTGTAGCAGGTCATCTCAAAGTGTTAGAATGTGTCTAGTATTATTTGACACTTGTCAGAGACCTAGTGATGAAGAGAAACATGTCAGAAAAATCTAACTGCCTAGAGAGGTCAAACCGTTTTGTAGATAAATATCTTGGTTTTGTCTTTTAAAAATATAACATCTGCAAATTTATTCACAAGATTCAAATTGAAGAACATGAACAAGCTAATTCCCAGTGACATGGCTAGAGACCCATCCCATATGAGGAAGAGAGCAGCCCTGAGAAATGAGTCATTCTGGAAAAAAAAAATCTCACAAAGATTGCTGGTTGGGATAAACCTAGCTTCTATGCCAAGACTCAGAGGGAGTGGTTTGCATAAACCAGAGACACGGTGCCCAGAGCAGATGGAAAGAGTCATTCAGATACAGGGCAATCTTGGGCTTTCCAAATTGAAATTAAAGTAATTTAAAATTATGTGGTAGAAAATAATTAATAGTCTTCATGTGCAAAGTAGAAAAAATGCAAATTCTGAAATTGCTTTTCAACTTATCAAGAAGCTCGATTTCAAAGCCAGAACATTAGGGACTTGCAAACTGGGTTTATACTGTTGGTGCCATGACGCCACTTTCAGCTAAGCAGAAATACCTGTCCTCCTCTCTTTGGGTGCTGATTATGCTGGAATGAAAGGAGCTTTGAGTTACACAATGTCTTTTGAAGTTTCTCTTTCATGAAAGGCTACAACTCCACACCTCCAGGAATGGACTGAGCATGGTAATTCCTAATTCCATGGATGT
Source organism: Zapus hudsonius (assembly GCA_004024765.1). Classification (NCBI taxonomy): domain Eukaryota; kingdom Metazoa; phylum Chordata; class Mammalia; order Rodentia; family Dipodidae; genus Zapus; species Zapus hudsonius. Next base: position 7,108 of record PVHP010001649.1, read on the forward strand.
CAACAGAAGAATCATGAGGGAATTTCCACCGAGGTCCTCTCACCCAATTAGGTTAGGACAAGGGAGTGGTTTAGTTAATGAAAGATGGTGGTGAAATAGTTATATCCAAGAATATTATAGATACATGCATTAAGTTACGTTAAATTAAATAACTGTTCATTCTTTTGCCAAGCTTTTGATATAAGGCCCATGCTTATTATTTGGATGTCAGTGAGCTGATTGAAGTCCTGCCTCCCCTTTCTTGCACCAGCCACAAGCCCTGTAAACTTTCCAATTGTAAGTTCTTTAAGGAAGGCAAACACAAGACACCTGTGAGACAAACTGAGTGCAGAACACTTCAAGATTTTTATAATTGCCTTTCCAGTTTAACTATTGCCCAGCAACTCACTTTTATGGGGGCTTTTCAGAACATTCTCTCAAGTGTTTATAGAACTAACACTTTTTATATCTCAAGTTCATAGGAAGTATTTAGCTTAGTTCTATGATGTTAATGGCAAGCTTAACCAACACAAAACAAAATGGGGAACATTAAACTGGTCTGGTTCAAGCATGGTTAGTCGAAGGGCATGGGGGTTCCAGAGGGCCAGTGGGTTGTGAGAGCTCTGTGTGCTGTGGACTTGAGTCAGCATGTTTCTCAGAAATGTCCTCCACATTGGGTCTCAGGGACAATAGGAGCTACTGTGTACCAGCTCTGCAAGCATCCTCCTGCCCACTTCCCCAAGGCTGCATGTTCAAGTTTCAGGTTCTCCTTCCACAAACAGACCTGCTCAGTACCTCTTAGGCTTCATGGCCCACTGGTCTGTGATAGCATTTGCCCTCCAACTGGTGGCTATCCGAGTGTGGAGGTCTGACTGTTCACTTCACCACGAACAGGTGTTATTCTATAGTCTGCAGTTCAGTTAGCAGTGTAATTCTACAACCTCCAAGAAAAGTATTCCTGAAACCTGAATGTGATGAACATGTGATATGGATCATCTCAAGCTACCAGAGAAAGTAATTTTGTTGAAGCCTCATGATGTTATAATATGGAGCATAAAAGCCACAAAAAGTCCTTTTTTTTTCTTTTCTTCTTCAGCCTGGCAGACTTCATAGCCAAGACATCTGAACCTTATCACTTCTCAGAAACATCTCCTTAAATGCCTACTCACTGAAGCCTGACAAATGACATCATCTCAAAGTCTGTTGATATCTTGCGGTTTAAGCTAGATAGGGTAGACAATTTGCATAGTGTTATCTGCCAGAGTATATGGCCTCAGTCACCCTGAAACTCCAAGCTATGAGTAACCCAGTCAGAACACAAGCCTTCCTTTCCTTCTCAAATCACGTTGCTAGTCAGCCACCTTGGATGTGGAGGGCTGGGGACACAACTTTTGAAAAATTTAATGTGAAAAATCAGAGAAACGAGAATCCAAAAGTCATATTGGGCTGGAGGATTCTTGAGGATCTTCATTATTACAAAGGAGATGAATTTCAAAGTGATGTATGTGCAACAGAAAAGAGGTTCCAAAGATGTAGACGTTATACAGTTCAGAATTTCAGAGGTGAAATTGGCTTTGAGAAAAAATTCAGTGAAAAAATGAATGTATAAAAAATAACCCAAAAGCCCAAGAGCTGCTGGGCAGACGGTAACCCATGGGTCCTGACAGAAAGAGAGCTGCTTCCAGGCTCTGGGTTATTTCAGAATTCCAGGTCTTCACTACAGTTTTTTTCCTTTGCCATTTTTACCAACCCTTTTAAAAGCAGAGCACGATTTCCATGTTGTCCCAAGAGACCCAATGCTTGCATTGTTGCACACTCATACAAACCCGTCATGTTACCAGAAAGTATATCTCCCAGATGCTTGTCCTTCGATGTAGGAAAGTTTCTTCCCTTGTGTATTGTTTCCAAGACAGGGTTTTTCTGTGTAGCACAGCCTGTCATCCAACTAGCAGGTCTCCTGTCTTAGCCTTCCAAAAATGCTGGGGTTGTAAGTGTGCACTACCAGCCTCTTGTATCATTATCAGACCAAGACTCTACAAACTCCCTAGCTAGCTGCATCATTCTAACCCAGCCTCCACCACTTCCCCTCACTGAAATTCCTCCAGATCTTTTCATTGCAAAGAACTTTTCTCTCCTAGCCCACTGCTACCTGGACTAGATTCCTGAGGCCTCATTTAGTTTCTTCCAGAGACTCTCATAAACCTATATTGTCACACATACCTCTTTGATCCACTTAAACAGGTCAGTATTTAGACCCTTTCCAGGTCTCTCTAAACAGGTTTATGCACCTGCAAAGTCTGTTAATTGTCAAACCCACCTGGCAGATGTCCCTTTGTCTTAGCATTTGCCCAAATGATGTAGCTCTCAGCCCCTGCATCATCTGGGAATCTGGTCACCCACCTTGTCTGGTTTGATTAGTAATTTGGGGAGAAGGGTCACATCATATTGTCAGTGTCTCACCAACCATAACCAGGCACATACATACTTCCTAAGCTCTGAGTGAGCCCTCTTAGGGCACCCAATGAGACCCTTCCCTCCCCTCTGACTCTAAGAAAGTCCCTACCTCTAAGCCCCTCCAGCCCTTTGCTCATCTTCTGCAGTGGTACATTCTTCTCCAGAGTGAAACTACAGCCTGAGGCCTCCTTCGACACTGGTTCACCAAATTCTCTGGTGGCAGGCAATTAAATGGAAAACTTTCTTCCCCCAGTTCCTGCTATAGCTCTGATTAGCACTGATTGGCTCCCAGTGTCTGATTGCTAATGGGCCTTTCCCATTGGACTCTACTGCCCCCATTGCTACCACACTCACTTATGGTTTCTGGTAGTCTTCATAGACTTCACCCTGAGCTGTCTCAAAGTGGGCCATTCATACAGCTCTGACCTAAGAGATCTCAATGGTGACGTGTGTTTGTTTTCATTGATATCTTTAAAAACCCACAGAAAAGCAAAAGCATGACTTCATAGATATTACTCAGGAAGTTAAGTAAAACAGTGAATTAATTTAACATTTTTAAGTAAAAATGATGATATGACAAAAATTGTGGTACATGACAAAATTACAGTGAAGTCAGAAAACAAGGATTAGAAAGGTTTCTATGGATATTTAAAATGGCTCTTCTTTAAACTTCCAGAAAATTTACTCTATAATAATATTTATTTTTAAATTAATTATTTATTTATTTATTTACTTTGTTGCATGTGTGTGTATTTGTATATGTGTGCACCTGTGTGAGGAAGCACATATGTATGCACGTGCACATGTGTGTGTACTTGTATACGTGTGTGCATCTGTGTGAGGAAGCACATATGTATGCAGGTGCACATGTGTGTGTACTTGTATACATGTGTACACATGTGTGAGGAAGCACATATGTATACAGGTGCACGTGTGTGTACTTGCATATGTGTATGCACCTGTGTGTGGAAGCACATATGTATGCAGGTGCACGTGTGTGTACTTGTATATGTGTGTGCATCTTTGTGAAGAAGCACATATGTATGCAGGTGCACATGTATGTGTGTTTATATGTGTGAGCACCTTTGTGAGGAAGCATGTATGTGTGCAGGTACATGTGTGTTTGTGGAGGCCAGAGGTGGACATCGGTTGCCTTCCTCAATTGCTCTCCACTTCATTCTTTGAGACGGGGTTTCTCACTGAACCCTGGGTTCACTGATTTGGCTGGAATAACTTGCAAGTGGTCCCCATGAGATTCCCTGTGTCTGCCTCTTCAGCTCTGGGATGACAGGCCTGTGCCACCATGCCCAGCATTTTACATGGGTGCTGAGCATTCAAATTCAGGTCCTCATGCTTGTTCAAGCACTTTGCCTACAGAGAATCTTTTAAATATTTTTCAAAGTGCTGTGAATCAAACTCAGGGCTTTTCATATGCTAGGGAAGTATTTCACCATTGGACTACATTCCCAGGTTTTTTCATTTGTTTTAAAAAGTATAATAGGGCTGGTGAGATGGAGCAGTGGTTTAGGCACTTTCCTGCAAAGCCCAATGACCTGAGTTTGATTCCCCATTAACCACATAAAGCCAGATGCACAGTGGCCCATGCATCTGGAGTTTGTTTGCAGCAGCTGGAGGTCCCAGGGACCTCTCTCTCTCTCTCTCTCTCTCTCTCTCTCTCTCTCTCTCTCTCTCTCTCTCTCTCTCCCCTCTCTCTCTCTCTTTCTCTTTCTCTCTGCTTGCAAATAAATAAAATGTAATAAGTTACATTTTCATTATAGTAAATTTAAAACTTTTACAAAAATACAAACTTGTAATTCTGCTATGCCATTAAGATTGTTCCCACAAAATTCTCCAGTCTCTATCTCCCTTCTGGCTTTAGGCATATGAGGATTACTCCCTACCACAGCTTCCAGCTCTTATATGGGGTCTGGGAATTTGAACTCAGGTATCCATACTTACCCAGCAGTGCTTTAACCACTGAGCCATCTTCCCAGTCTGCACCTGCTTTTTGCACTGTTTGAATTTTGCTCATCTTTTCAACAATGAATACATCCAGTTGAAGTACTCTGTAGGGAAAGGTGATGGCTAGCTTAATACTCTATGCAGTTAGCAGGAATCTGGCAGGAACCCCAGTGCTTCTGTCAGAAGGCCAGATCTTCATATCTTCTGCCATTTCCACATTTCCTTAAATTGTGCATGTAATCTACCTAAAGATGCCAGGGCTGCTTCTACTTTATTCTGTAAGAAAAAATCCTTGATTTCACATGCTCTGCTATAAATGGTGGCTGTGAGAGACTGAGAGTCACAGAGCAAATATCTTCTCGATAATAGGCCAAGGGTAATTTTGCAGATTCTGTTGTAGAAGGCCCAAGATCATGGAGATCTGTGTAATCACAAACCAGAAAAGTGGTACTTAAAGCTGCAGATAAGGCTTTATCTTCCCCAGCTTTTATTCTAGAAAATTATAAACCTACAGAGAAATTACAAGAGTGGCACTATTTTATAATATTTATCTAGATTCCTCAGTTCTTAACATATTGTCACAGCCGCTTTTCCTGAATCTCTGAAAAGTGTGAGAACTTGGATATGTGTATATTGTATGCATGTGCTTTTATAGACACGTGTTATTATTTTACTGACACCTTACCACTGAGAATAAAGACATTCCCTTACAAAACCATAATTTAGAAATTTAACATCAATGCAGCCACATTATACCACACAGGCTGTATTCAGTCATTCATAACTGTCTCTTCAGTCTTTTGAGGCTACCTTTTTCTATTTTGCAGCATTGATATATACAATTTGCTGTTAACCGTGCTATTTTATTTTTTGCAGAATGCTTTTCAATTTGGATTACTTCTTAAAAATTAAATTTAGTTTAAACTGGGATATGCGGGGAGACATTAATGACAGGTGACATTACATACATCAAATGAGGACTCTTGATGTCATCAGTTTGCATCTCAGTGGTGGTGTGAAATGTGGTCTCTTGGTAAAGGTGGCATTTACCAGCATTCTTTGGGTTATTATGGCATTTTTACTGTATATCATTATATTTTGTTCATATTTGAGTCCATTAATCTTCTCCCCTATCCCCCTCTTTCCCTCTTGATGAAACCCTTCCTCCCCATAGTCCTCCCTTCAGCTTTGATGGCACATAAATTCTGTCTTCTCTCTTGTTTCTCTCTCCTCACCTTTAGACCTCTATTCCCCTCATAGGCACCTGTTCATCTTTATGCCATAAGTAGGTAGAGAGATAATAGCTAGATGATAGATAAATTGATTGATAGATTCTTCATATAAAAAAGCATGAGATATTTCTTTCTGGGTCTCCTTTATTTTGCTTAATATAATGGTCTCCAGCTAGTTTCATATTCCTGTGACTGCCATAAGTTCGTTTTTCTTTACAGCTAAAACATGTCTGTTGTGTATATGCTCTGCATTGTCTTCATCCATTCCTCCTTTAATGGGCACCCAGGCTGCTTCGGATCTTGTCATGAACAGTGCAGCAATTAGCACACTGCGCAGCATCTCTGTAGTGTGCTGACCCTTACGTTCTTTTAGCCAATGGTTTTAAGCACCCATTGATGATTTTTCACTGAGTAAGTAAATATTGTGGTAGTTGCAAAATGATTCCTATTTCTAATATTCTTTCCATATTGATCAGTTAGCATTTTCTGTAGAGAATCCCTTTTCTCCCTCACCTTAAAATCTATTTATCATCTGTAAATTCACAGAAATTTTATTAATTCAATAAATTATTATCATTTTTTTATTCTGATACTTGGACCAGCTCAGAGTTACTTCAAGTTGGCTACTAAGCACTATCTTGGATTTTTGAGACAGGGCCTGTACTAATTGGTCCAGCATTTCAGTAAAGGCCATGATGATTCAGTCCTTCTGCCTCAGCCTTCAGAGTGCTGGGATTACTGGCAGGAGTGTTCTAGTCAATAAACATGTTTGTTTGTTTTTTGGAGATGGTCTAATGTAGCCCAGGTTGGCCTCAAACACACTATGTGCTGGGATGACCATGAACACTTGATCCTCCTGCCTTTACCTCCCAAGTGATGAGTTTACAGGCATCTCTCACCATGCCCAGGCCCTGGCTCTGGCTGATAAGGTTATAAAGATGAATTTTGGACCGTTATTTTCCAAAGCAAAATGAACAGAAACCAAAGCTCCCATAAGGTCTGTGCTAAATATTCTATATTCATTATTTTACAAGTTCTTAGAAAACCCTGTAAAGTTTACATTTATTGAAATATTTTAAAATTCTGTGATGAACATAAAGGCCCTGATATGTATGTAGATAGCATATCACAGTGGGCATTCAGAGTAGTACATTCATTAATATTAATAAAGAGAAGATAGCTCCCAACATGATCAGGACCAAAAGCAACTTTATGTCTCTTTTTAAAAAAAAATTGATATTTTCATTTTTTTTATTTGCAAGCAGAGAGAGAGAGAGAAAAAAAAAAGAGAGTCAGAGAGAGAATGGGTACACTAGGGTCTCCAGCCACTGCAAATGAACTCCAAATGCACGTACCACCTTAACTGCTGAGCCACCTCTCCAGCCCTCCTTTATGTCGTCTTCTTCTAAAATATCTTTATTATCAATAATTACATACATTGTATGAGCAAATCTTGTGATGGTACTCCCATTTCCCTCCTCCCTGTCCCCAACCCACTGGGGACCCTCCTTGATGGGCATACTGGATCATGGGGTAGGGGCTTATGAATAGCACAGGAGGTAGCCAGGTTTTTTTTCCATTGTATGTTGTTGCTGAGAGGGGCAATGTCTCTGGATATTCTCCCCCACCATGGCTCTTACAATCTCCCCCCCTTCTGCTCAGTACCCTGAGTTATGGTAGGTGAGAATTAAGTCTGCTTTATTGTTTGAGATCTTAAGTGTCTCTGGACTTCTGCTTTGGATTGTGTTGGGTATCATTGCTGTCTGTCTCCAGTGTCCTTTCATGGACTTGCTGTGGTGAAAAGTCTCTTGTTTATATCTCCCCTTTCTCATAGGTTTCACTTGGGCCCTATATGATAGGCCAAGGGTGGTTCATCTCCTGCCAGGATGTCAGCCTTCATCCCTTGTCTTGTTGGTGGAATTGAGTTGTCCATGGCTCTCCCTACCTTCTGAAAATTGCAATCTTCTTGATAACATTTTTGTTTGCTTTTTGAGATGGGTGTGTCTGTGTGTGCTCAAGCAGTCATTAATGATGGTAATGTAGAGCTGCACAACACATTATGGAGAGTTGAGTACATATAAACTACCTGCTTAGCTAACTGTCCAGCAGACGTTTTCAAATGACTTCCATTTCACTAACTTGTCAGATTCACAGATAGGCTCCACCCTCTTGTGAACTGAGCCCCTCATGCACAGCTTGTGGGACATTAGTGTGTGATGAACTAGTGACTCTTCACTATTCCCAAGGACTTATCAGCTCCCGCTTCTGCTGTTCCCCACCAACCAAGAATCTGTTGTTTGGTCCCAAGCAGTTTGGCTGAATTAGACTTTTAGCATTCTAATTAATTAAATTAAGCATATTTCAACTAACTATATGACAACTCATCAAATTAGGAGAGCAAAAATGTATAGTTGCTATTCACTAGAAATTGAATGCTTTGGAAAGTCTCCGTTTAAAATTATTATTGTAATAGGTATGAGCAGGGAAAGTTGAAAAGCTTGAGCTAAGAGTCATAAAAGCCCTGCAGGTTCCAGATTCTGGCCTGATTCACTTTAGAGAAATTGAGACTGGAAATGCATGCATTATGTATGTGATTTATGCAAAAAAAGATTCCACCATAAAGATCTACACCAGGGAGAAGAGGTGTTAGCATCAAAATATTGTCAAGTGAATATATGTTATTGCATTTTAGATTTTAGAAGTTTAGCTTTAACAAATTTTTACTTAGTCAACTCATTTGTTGTCTTGATTTCACCAAATAAGAATTCTTACTGTAAAAGGTCTAATTTGACAAGAGTTTCAATTACGCAGTGGCTCAAATAACCCCTAAGTAGCCGGGGCACAGAGGCCATACCCAGTAGTGACACAGTCCCTTGTGTGTGGTGCAGGAACAGGGGGTGATATATCCAAATGACCCCTTTGTGTCTGTTCTCCAATGAAACTTGTAATACAGAACCATCTCTCCCCAGGGGCTGAAGATCCACCCTGAGTAGAGCTGCTTGGGCACCCGAGCATAAACAGCAATGTCACATCACATCAGGTCACACTGACTTCAGCACAGCCTCACTGCTGACTTCTCAGGCTGACATCAGAGCCCAGAGACCCCTGACCGCAGCCCCACTATACCAGCTTTATCCCGTGTAGGTACACAATGCTCCAGGCAAATGAATGCCTCTCCTCTGAAAGAAGCCTATCTTCACCTGAATTGCCTTCCTCCTCCCATTCAAACCAACCCCAGTTTTGCCAATTGAAGTTCTCCCCATCTATCAAAGTCCAGTCCAGATGTTGCCTGTGCTTGCAGCCTGCCTTGATTTCCAATAACCCATGGTCATATCTCCCTTGGAACTTCTTGGGCACCAAGCATAGACTGGCTCTTTGTACCATCATTTTTAAACTCACCTCCTTATGCTCCTTGGGGTGTATTTACTTGATTGGCAGTTTCTACAGTACCTTGTCCAGTCAGCATCTTGCACACACAGGGTGTTAGCCTTTAAATAAAGGTCTGATAGCCATTGAATTGGATAAGTTCTTGATTCTATAACCAAGTAGTGCAATGCTAGGAGAGTTTAGGAAATGTTTTTCAGAGTTACAAGGTACATAGATTTGGAATGAAATATTTTACTCTAAACCATGAAATTCTTTGAGCTAAAGCGCAGTGCTTAGAATTTAGATAGAATATTTGATTTCCAGACATGCTCCTTTATGTATGCTATAAATAGATTGTTTATTCCAAGGCGGTTTTTATTTATTAAAGAATAAGAAAAATATTCCTTTTTATCTTTAATTCTAAAAGTTCTTGTCTCCAATTTTTTACTCATAATGTTAATTTGACTAATTTTAAGTATTAGCACTTTTTTCAAAAACAAAAACAAATGATCTAAGATTGTGTTAATATTTTTTTTCTTCTTGGCATTGAGTAGTCAAATATGTAATCATAAATATTGATACTTCAAATAAATTCAGGGAACTACTTCTCAAACACAAGGTATACAAGGTATTTCTGTAATTTATTATTGATACAGTCCATAATGATACATCTATTTCCTCCTTGCTTTTTAAAGCTGGTGGCGGGCAGCTGGAGCAAGCGCTACTAAAGAGCTTTCTGGATTCTGTATCCTGCCATTCAGGATGGACTGTGACTTTGACAGCTGTATGGATCACTCAGCTGCTTCCCTTCCCCCTCACTTTTTTCTTATACTGTGTTCTCTTGGGGCTGAGGGGCGTTTCAAGGTGGGTTCAGTACATTAAATATGCGTGTGGTCTGACTACAGTACGGGGCTGGCCGTTCCACATTCTGGCTTCACTTTTATCCCGTGTGTGTAATGCACTCAGCCAGATCATGGCCAACAGTCACCTTCTCAGCCCCACTTATCTTGCTGGTTTGCTAAAGGGTTTCCAACAGTGCCATCCATCCAGTGTGTCTTTCAAGTTTGTGGGCAATTTCCTTTGAATGTGATCATCAAGTTTAGATTTTGAGCAGCTGAAAATGAAATGGGTGCTTTAAAATGACCAAAGAAATGAAGAAACACCTTCTATTGACTTCAAAATAATAACCGGGCTTCACTGCTTAAATGTAAGATTGCTGGTCTTGGGTGAAAGCAGAAAATAATTTAGTTACCTCTCTCCAAAATTGTAGCCTGACAATAACGTATTAAAGGTGATCCTGTTCCAGCCTGTGAAACTCACATGCTCTTAAGCAAGACACATCATGTCAGTGTTCTTTATATAAATATTGGAATTTACTTTTCCTTAACTCTTGTCCTTTTGAGGTGTGCAGTTTTCATAATACATGGAGGGCTTGACTCTTGCAATTCCCCCTCTGAAGTTTCTTCCCGTAGCTACACACTTCCCTTGCTCACTCATTTCCGGCAGTATTTGCTCAAGTAGTTCCCTTGCTGCTCAGTGGGACATGATATTCTAGAGGCTGAAGTAGTCACCAAATTGCAGACTTTCTTGATGGATTTTCTCAGTAGCACACATTACTACCAAACTGCTTTTTATAAAAATTTATTATTTGTGTGTGTGTGGTCCCTGCACACATGTGGAGACCAGAGGAAGATGTCAGATGTCTTCCTCCATTGTTCTACTTTATTTCCTTGAGACAGTCTCTCATTGGATGTGCATTTTTTTTGGTTAAACTGGTTGAACAGTAAGCCCCAGTGATTCTGCTGTTTCTTCCTCATGCTTTACAAAGCAAGTGCTCTTAGGACCCAATGAGCCATCTCCCTGGCCCCACCCAAATGACTCTCTCTCTCTCTCTCTCTCTCTCTATATATATATATATATATATATATAATATATATAATATATATTATTCAATATATATTCAATATATATCCAATGCTATGTTTCTAAACTCTAGAAGACGCCTGGCACATAGTAAATAATCAACAAATATTTGCTACATAATAGGTGAATTTGGCCTTTTCTCACTTGCCTTATCTTCCCCAATGATTTTTTAAACTTTTTATTAGCTGTCATAGTATATATGTACATAATATATTTCGATTATAATCCCCTTCCACTACCTTCTTTGGTCCTCCCTCCCCCTTCTACTGGATCCCTTTATCTTTCCAACTAATTCCTTGTCTATTTTGATGCCTTTTCCCTCTTCTCCTCCACATTATCCGTAATAGAATGTTGATGGGCCCAATATTGTGCAGGTCTTTGCAGGTAACAGCTGCTATGTGGTCATGAATGCAGTGGTCGCTTATGTCTGGAAGACGGCATTCCAAAGCACTCCTCCCCATGCTCTGGCTCTTATATGCTCTCTTCCCCTTCTTTCACAATGATCCTTAGGTCTTAGAGAAATAAATGAGATGTCCCATTCAGCACTGTGCATTCAACAGTCACTTATTCTCAGCACTTTGACCATTTTTGAGTTTCCCCATTAGCACTGTCATGAGAGTTTTTGTTTGTCTGATTTTTTTCCCTGCATTTTTGAGGTAGGGTCTCTACCCCAGGCTGACCCCTAGAATTCACTATGTAGTCTCTGGGTGGCCTCAAACTCATGGAGTTAGATCCTCCTACCTCTGCCTCCCAAAAGCTGGGATTAAAGGCGCGTGCCACCAATCCAGGCTCTTGATAGCTAATCTTGATTGTCAGGTTGTCAACTAAGAGACAGGCCTCTGATCGGGTGTGTGAGGACATTTCCAGGAAGGAATAACTGAGGGAAAGACCCTCCTCCACAGTGCAGTAGCCTAGATGTGAAAAGGCCTAAGGAAAAAGCAGTGCTTGCCTTCACGTCTAGTGCTGGTGAGCATGTCTCTCCTGTGGTCACTGCTACTGAGGCCATCCTTCACAGCCATCAGAGTCCAGCTCGTCAGCCTTCCAACATGTGCTGAAGACCAGCAGCTTTCCAGGAATCCTCCAGGGCTTCTGTGCCAGATCCAGCCTCGTGCACTGAGCAGCTATGAGTTCTCAACACCTCTAGTGTTCAGGCAGGCTTATTGGACTACCCAGGCTTAGTACCCTTTGTGATACATATATGAAATCTATTGATTATGTTCTGGAGAGCCCTGACTACTATATCCAGACATCTTTCTGAAACACAAACATGATCATGTTGCCTTCATGCTTATCAACTTTTAAGATCTTCCCATCAACTATACAGACTAAGTCAAGAATTTGAGTTTACATGTAGCATCCCCACCAACTTCTCCAATAATTTCTCTTCACTCACCTTCAAAGCTTCCCACACAGAACCACTTGATGACACAGAACCATGCTCGAAGCCTTCCATGCTCCTCACATCTCCAGTACTCTGTGCCCTTTGTTCTTTTCACCTGCACTGTTCTTCCCACCTTTCTATCTGGGCAACTCCTGAGTGTTCATCAAGATCTAGTTGGTGTATGAGCTCCTGGGTGAAGCCTTCTTTCCCCATCTTGGGCACAGTCAGGTGGTAGACTTCCTGGGATCCTATTTTCAATCTAGTACTGAGGTCAGAGGGTTACAGTTATTTCTATAACTGTTTTCTTTTACTAACCTGATGTTAGCCTCTGTCTTCTTTTCTCCCAATCATGAAATAAGAGTACATGTGTAGAGCTTTGCATAATGTTGCTACATAATCTCCCTCCCTTTCTTATTCCCAGTTATGACTCACATGAATCTGTTCCAGTTTTGACATGAACTGTCTTATAGTAATCTTTGAACACTAGGGAGTTCCCTAGATATTGACACTTTATAGGAATTTTTTGAATGGATGATGGGACATATGCTGATAAACACATGAACTACTAGAGGCCAAAACTTCAGGACCTTTCCTCAGTAATGCCTCTTCTTTTTTTTTACAAAGATTAGCTTCATGCATAACTGATTCATTACCATTCTTTCTGGCACGTAAAATTATCTCCTCATGTGCCCAATTAGATGATTCCACATGATTTGGAGGATATAAATGATTAATTGGAGACCCATGTGATTAAATTGGGGGACCTTAAACGTTATGTGTTAAAAAGAGAAAAAAAAAAGGTTCATATGAGGCCAGGCTGAAAACCTGGACAGAAGAGTTCAATGTTCTGTGTACACAGCAGCAGCTCACAAACTTCCAAATGTATGATTCAGTCTTCAGGGAATAAACAATGAACAAAAAAAAAAGGAGTTGAATTCATTGAAAATTGTTTCATACTTGACTACAAAAAAAAGAGGATTAAAAATACGACATACTGGAATGGTTTTATCAAGACAAAGGGCACTATGGAAGGAAGGTCAGAGTGTAGCTGAATACACAGACTGCCATAAATCACTCTCCCCATCAACACACCGAGCATGCGAGCTCTCCAGAAGCAGCCTGTGTTTAAGAGTGGTGTAAATCCTTCACTTGGCTCTCCATTTCCTAAGTTTCTAAGTCTATCCAGGGATGAGAATGCTCTGTTTTCTCGGCTTATTGCACCCATGGTATAGGATCCAATGAGAACAGTCCTCTGGAAGTACCTGTAGCTACAACGTGTGAGGCTTGTAGCCTGTGGGTCCTGAGCCCTGCTGTCTCATTTCATGTCATTTGACTCATTGGTGCAAGCAGACTCCTTCACCAGACTCGTTTTCCCACCACAGGGTTCTACTTCTCTCCAAACCCTTCCTCCCTCCTGCTGCCTCCAGACTCCATCCCTTCATGACCTCCAGGACCTTGCCTTGAAAATACAGTAAGATATTTGGGGCAGTAAATACTGGTTCTCTTTTAATAACTCACCCTTCCCTCAATTTCATTGGACTACCTTGCTGTTCAGGTTAGAGGCAGCATTTCTTTGCCTCTTTCACAACATGTGGTCTGGTGACTAACTTCTGACTAGCAGGACAGCAGCTAAAGTGTCATGTGCAACTTCTTTTTTTTCTTTTTTTATTGTCCATAATGAGTTCCAATAATTAGTGGGCAAACAATGAGTTGTTATCCCCAATTCCCCTATGCCCCCTCCCCCATCCCCAATCAGCTGGATATCCTCCTCCATGGGTCTTCTGGATCAGTCCTTGTGATAGGGGACCACGGATAGCCTAGTATTCAGCCAGGTTCTCCTGGCCCTAGTATGTTGTTACTGAGGGGTGCCATGCCTCTGGATAGTCTCCCCCAGCACGGCTCTCACAATCTTTCCGCCCCCTCTTCCGCTCAGTTCCCGGAGTCGTGGTGGATGGGTATTAAGGCTGCTTTAAGATAGTGAGTTTAGGGGTCTTTGTGTCGAAGATCGTTGGTTTCTGTCTCACTGGCTTATCCTGTGTTGATTTAATGGCTGTGGCTATGGGTCTAATTGGTTTCCGTAAGAAACAAGAGGGCCATCATGCTGACTGGAATGTGGGTTAGTGGTGAGTTCTAAACCATGTGGGTGAGGAAAAAGCAACCAGGTAAAAGGAGAGTGGGCTTTGGTTAACTTCTCACAGCAGGGCTTCCTAGCTTAGCCTGTGATCTAAGTAAGAAATAACTTCATTATTCCTTTAGATCTCTGTCACAGCAGCCAAACTTAGAATCTAAGTTTTACAGTCACTTCAATGAAGCAACCTACCCGCAAAACACGTTTTTCCACTTTTATTTTATAACTTCTTTCATAACCCCCACCCTTCACACTCAACTCTCCACACATGGAACTTCTTACCTTTTCTTAGGCACTCCCCTCCGTGACCATGTCTGTACATGCCATCCCCTCCAGCATCAATATCGCAACCTGTCAAGACATCATTCCAGACTCTGTGCAGACATAGCACTGGTTCTCTTTTGTTACAACTGTCTCACTTACCCATCTATGGGATATGTTCTCCGCTTGGCTGTCTTCACCCCCTCTCTTCCCTTCTCTGTCCTGTGATGCAAATAGCCCAGGCACTTTGTATCTGGCTTCCGGATCTACTTGACCAATGGAAGTCAGGAGATGAGAAGATCACGGGGAGAAAAGGGTGTCAAAGGGTTTATTCCCCCCCCTTGCTCTCTGGCAGCCTACAGTTCCAAGTTCTCTGTCACTCTATATAAGGACACAGTTTTTATCTGGAAGCCCCTCCCATGCTATAGGCTTGCTGAGGTTGGGGCAGGAACACCTACTTGCTATTGCTAGTCTCTGGGTGTTTAATCACATCTTGAGGTTTCCTTAATTCAGTTCACTTTTTGTGAATATTTCCATTATTAAATTCACTTCAGATTACATTTTTAAGTTTACCTCTGTTTCCTCCTGTGGCTCTGATAGTATGCCTCAATGGACTGTCACTAGACTGACAAGACAGAAATCAAGGACTAAGACTGAGGTGCTTTTCCATCACAGGCCTCTTCAGTACCTGCCTCGTGGTTGTTGCTTGCATCCTCATAAATAATATTCTGTCCACTCGGGACTCTTAAAAAACTTCCCCAAGAAAAGGACTGTTGTTTTTTAGCATAAAGTTTAATTTATACAAACTACATTGTGAATTTAAATTCTCACTTTAATTTTATGTGGATAGAATATTCTTTTCTCATTTCTCACAGCCATGTAATAGCTAAACATCACTCTAAGTATTTAGTTCATTCATTAATCCAAATCCTTTCATTTGATTATCCGATATATTGCTATTCTTATAGTCAGTCATATGTGACTTTGTTGAGAACTGTTCTTTTTTATTTTTTTAACTTTTTATTGATAGCTTCCATAATCATAGATCATAAGCCATTATGATTCCCTCCCCACCCTCTCTATATCTCTTCACCTCTCAATTAGTCTCTGTTTTGTTTCGGTATCATCATATTTTCCTCCCATTATGTGAAGGTATTATCAGGCACTTCAAAGTCATGAATATCAAGACCATTTTGTGTTGAGACAAGGTCTTGGAATATAGTCCAGACTGGCCTTGAACTGACATTCCTCCTGCCTCAGGCTATGAGTGCTTGAATTATAGGCATATGCTACCATGATACAACTTTTATTGAGATTTTTACACATTCAAGGGCAAAGTGGGTGCCACAAAAGACTTTCTTCTGAATAAAATAACATTTTTCAGTACTTGTTGTTCCATTGTTTTGACACTGGTATGAATGGATTTTTTTTCATTTCTTTTTGGGTTAGTCATTGCTAATATATTGAAATATAAGTAATTTTAGTAGTGATATTTTGTTTGTCTTGCTTTTATTTTAATTGCTTGAGATACATCTTGGTATAATGTCTGGAGTTAGCCTCAAACACACAATTCTCTTGCCTCAGACTCCTGTGTGCTGGGAATTACATGTATGCACCATCATATCTGGTTTATACTGATGTTGTATTCTGGATCCCTGCTTAATTATTTTATTGGTTCTAATAGTAGTATGTGGATATGTATGCTTTAGAATTCTCTGTAGTCTCTCCATCAATGGGGATACTGTTCATGATCCCCAATAGATGTCTGAAACTGCCTAAACCAGGTATATTTCTCTACAAGGAGATTAGAGTAAATACAGCATAAATACACTGTGCAAAGAGATGAGTCATGTTCTAAGAGGGATGGAGCGAGTGGCACAAGATTCCATCCTGTTACACATGACACACAGTTTTAAATGATGAGTCATCTCTGAGATTTTTTTACTTAATATTTTTGGATCATGATTTGGGGGGCAACCTATGAAAAGAGAAACTGTGGGGGAGTTCTGTGTTCAAGGTCATGTTATCTACTAGTACAGATAATCTACCTTTTTATAATCTAGATGGTTAGTTCCAGCCTGGGATCTTCCAAGAAACTGGACTTGCTTCCAAAACAGACAAGAATGAAGGAGTTAGAACACATACTAAAAATAACCTCAAAACTACCAATTTGCATACTAGTTACTTTTTTCATAGTCGTGACGAAATACCTGAAAATAGCATATATGGAAGGTGTTGAAGTTGGCTTGGTGTTGCTGGGATAAGCATCAGACCAGAAACAGTTTGTGGAAGGAAAGGGGGTTGTTTTAGGCTTACAAACCCCAGAGAAACACCACCAGTGCTGGAAGAAGCTGGACCGCTTTCATCTATCCAAGCAGAGACACCATCAGAAGCCACCATGACAAATCTTCCAGAGTTACATCTGCTCTCCACACACCTTAGGGCTGAACTCAAGATCGACCCCCAAACACAGCTTAGGGCTGGACTCAGCAGGGATCTGACTGTTAAGGTCTAAACTTCAATAAACCCCCTGAGTCTTTAGGGTCATACATTCAAACTACCACAGAATGAATGGTTTGTTTTGGCCCACAGTTCTAGGGGTATAGGCTAGTATGGTCAGGAAATCATGGTGGCAGGTGCTTGAGGCAAGTGATCACATTGCATCTGCAATTAGGAAGCAGATAGAGCGAGAGCGAGCAAGAGAGAGAGAGAGAGAGAGAGAGAGAGAGAGAGAGAGAGAGAGAGAGAGAAGAATGCTGGTGTTCAGCTGGCCTTCTTCAATCTGGGGCTCCAGCCCATAGAATGATGCCAACCATATTCAGTTTGAGTCTTTCCAGCTCAATTAACTTAATGCATAAACTAACAGACATAACTAGAAGTTTGTCTCCTGAATCACTCTAGATCCTGTCCAGTTAATCAATACTAATCGTCACAAATCCACCTCTAATCAGCCTAATGCTTAAACATATCACTTTTTAATTTTTTTTGAGTCAGGAACTCACTCTAGCCCAGGTTGACCTAGAACTTACTCTGTAGCTCAGGTTGGTCTCAAACTGATGACAATCCTCCTACCTCAGTTTCTCAAAGGCTTGGATTAAAAACATGAGCCACCGTTCCCAGCTTCAAACATGCCACTTTAAAGCCATAATCATCCATCTCTTTTCTCCGCAGGCTCATTAAGTCTAACTTCAAAAGTTCCAATAGTCTTTTAAGAGCTCCTACACTGTTCAAAAGTGTAAGTGTATAGTCTTTTTTGAGAATCAGAATCAGGGACTCTTATCACACTCTTAGTCCAATTATATATCTATATCTATATCTATCTATCTATCTATCTATCTATCTATCTATCTATCTATAAAATGTATGTGTATACATTATATATGTAAACATATATAATGAATATATAAATTATTATATATTAAATATGTATATTTACATACTTTCAATGAACAATGGCATAGAGTAAACATGGAATGGAGGCAGAGAAAGGTATGATCAGACCAAAGCATGACCTAAACCCACCAAAACAAACTTTAAATCTTGTGGCTCCATCTTGAGCATCTGGGGTTTGTGAATCAGCTGGGCTCCAAAGCAACTGGGGTCAGCCCCAACTCTCCAGCTCGACCACTGAGTACACCTAGCTTCCCTTTCAGGGTGGCTCCACTCCGTGCACACAGCTCTCTCCGTGTACATTCCCATGGTTATGACACCCTCACCCTGGAGTCTGTACTGCAACTTATGCTTTACATCACAGTGTCACATAATGGCTTTTCAGGGCCTCTTTGCGGGGAATCTTACCTGCTTCAGGGCGCTTGGCCTCAGCAGCCTTCTGGAGCTGCAGCACATGTCTCCACGATGCCCTCAGTCTTACATATCTCATGTCAGTAACATTTGGATAATGCTGCCAGGTCCTATTGCCAGTCCAAGATGTCCACACTTGTATCAGCTTCGGTGTACCTTTCAGAATGATGCTGGGGAAACATTTATGTAAGCAGTTAATGTTGAGCAGGGGACCCCTTCATTGGCATAATTAGCTTAGGTTCCATACTATCAAATGAATCAAGATTTTCACAAGATAGAGCCTTTGCTGGATGAGGTCTTGCCCTCAGGGAACCTTTCCTATTGTGCAGTGTGCCAGATTGTTCTTGAATGGTGCTGACTACTTTAATAACTATAGCTGCATTGGAACCTGCCTTGACTATAACTATAAACTTACTCATACATTTCCTTGCCAAGTTATATGTTTTATGTTTCTGCTCTACTTATTTCTCTCTGTCTCCCCTCCCCCTTTCACTCTCAATTTGGATCATATCAGTGAGCAGCATCCATGACAAAGCCCAATTGCTATACTATCTGGAGATTTTCTCCACCAAACAAATTAGTCCATTACTTTTGAATTCAGCCTCATTCAAATTCTCAGTTCTTTTGCAGAATGAAGCCAGATTCTTTTTCTGAAGTCCAGTTTCTGATAGAATCCTTGTTTCCCTCTGAAACCTTATGAGCCTGTCTTCCACTGTCTACATTTCCTTTAGCATTCTGGTCTTACAAACTCCCACCAGAATGGCCCAGTAAGCTCGGCTTATCGCATTCTATGGCTTTTCCAGCCCACATTGCCACATTCCTCTTATGAACTAGTTCCAATAGCCCAAGGATGAGATAGTCAGGTTATCAAAGCAGCAGTCCCAGTTCTCAGCATTCATTTTTTTCTCTCAGTTACTTTTCTTGTTGCTGTAACAGAATACCTGATCAAAGCAACTTAAGGGAGGAAAGTTCACAGTTTGAGGATACAGTCCATCATGGCGGGGCGGTCACAATTGCCGAGGTATGAAGCAGCCAATCACATTCAACCTAAAGTTAGGAAACAGAATCCTGAATGCTGATCACTTGGTTGTTTTTTTTTTTTTTTTTTTTTTTTTTTTTTTTTTTTTTTTTTTTTTTTTTTTTTTTTTTTTTTTTTTTTTTTTTTTTTTTTTTTTTTTTTTTTTTTTTTTTTTTTTTTTTTTTTTTTTTTTGCTGTTTTTTCTTTTGGATTTTCGAGGTAGGGTCTCCCTCTAGTCCAGGCTGACCTGGAATTCACTCTGTAGTCTCAGGGTGGCATCTAACTCATGGCCATCCTCCTACCTCTGCCTCCCAAGGTGCTCCCATCTCAACCTAATGTAGAAGCTTCCTCAAAGATATGCCCAGAGGTTTGTCTCCTAGGTAATTTTAGAATCTGTTAAGTTTAAATCAATATCAACACATTGCATCATTTACTTGACATTTTACGAAGGGTAAAAATAACTCTATGCCTCACTAGGCTCTCAAAGATATTTTTCATTCACTTATGATCTTACTAGAGATATGAGGGAGTACCTAAGCATGAGAATGCCCTGTGCATTCACCAATCACTTCTTATTTTTATTTTGAGGTAGGGTCTAGCACTAGCCTAGGCTGACCTACAATTCACTATGTAGTCTCAGGCTGGCCTGGAACTCACAATGATCCTCCTAACTCGGCCTCCCAAGTGCTGGGACTAAAAGCATGTACCACCATAGCTAGCTACCAATCACTTTTTTTTTTTACTTTGTAGCACTGAGAATTGAACCCAGGGCTTCCTGCCTACTAGGCAAGTGCTCCAGTCACTTAATAGAATTTTTAAAATCTGAACCAAAAATAAGGATCTCATTGTCCAGATATAGTGAAAGTAGCAGATTTTATAGTGTGCCAACTCAATTCTACCACTTTCTATCTATGTCACATGGAGTAAAATAAAATAAACAATATTCCCTGACTCTTGTGAGAATAAAATGGAGATATTTTATGCAAAAGGCTCAGATCCCCCCATGAACACTAAAATTTCAGTCTCTTATTTCTAGCTTAAATTATAAGAATAAGTTATTCTTATTTAATTTACATTTTCATATTCACGTTAAGTAGATCCCCATTTTTAATGTCTTCCTAACCTATTCTCTAAGAAGGAAAATAAACTAGGACTATGTAATATCAGTAAGAGATCATAGAATCATCTATAATAAAATTGTTTTCTCTCTCTCTCTCTCTCTCTCTCTCTCTCTCTCTCTCTCTCTCTCTCTCTCTCTCTCTCTTCCTTATCCAGTTTTGCCATCAGGACAATACTGGCTTCATAGAATACATCTGGTAGTGGTCTTCCACTTTGTATTTTGCAACAGTTTAAGAATGATATTGGCTCTGCTTCAAAGGTTTCAGATAATTGGGCAGCGAATCCATCTGGCCCTGACTTTTTTATTTATGTTGGAAGAGTCTTACTGCTTAAATCTCATTGCTTGTTATGAATCTTTGATGGTAAAGTTTTGTTGTCAACGTGAGCTATTTAGTAATCCACAGTAATCTTGGATGGGTCTCTGAGGTTGCTTACAGGAAGGATTAACTAAAGGAGGAGGTCCCTCCTCCAGAGAGAGTCCTTTCTCCAGAGTGGGTGGCCCTCTTAATAGGGCAAGGATGTAAGGAAGCTGGAGGGGAAAGAAATCTCTTCTTTTCCTTTTATCTCCCTGCTTGCTGGTGTGTGTGTGTGTGTGTGTGTGTGTGTGTGTGTGTGTGTGTGTGTGTGTGTGTGTGTGTGGTGTTTGTATTCTTCTCTCTCTCTCTCTCTCTCTCTCTCTCTCTCTCTCTCTCTCTCTCTCTCTCTCTCTCTCCTTAGACCTGTGAATGAGGGCCAACCTCTTTTGACATTATGAAACTGCCCCTGAATTATCTGTAACTTCAAAAAATCCCTTCCTCCCATAACTGTGCCTGGTTTGGAGATTCATCCCAGTGGCATGTGGCTAAAATAGAATCTATAAATTCTTTATTTTTTCTTTTCTTTCCTCCCCCTAGTTCTATCCCCTTCCCTCCATTCTTTCCATCTTTCCTTCCTTCCTTCCAAGATAGTCTCTCCCTCTGTAGCCCTAAACTGGCTTGAACTTGCAGTGATTCTTCAGACTCAGTGTCTCAATGCTGAGATTACAGGCATGAATGACCTTGTTCAACCATTTATATACTCTTTATTTAATTTAATATATCCAGAATTTAGCCATTTCTTCTAGATTTTTCAGTTTTATAGAATATAAATGTTTTATGTTTTTATTTATTTTTAAGCAGAGAGATATAGAAGAGAGAAAGACAGAGAACATGGGCACACCAAGGTCTCTAGCTACTGCAAACAGATTCCAGATGCATGCACCACTTTTTGTATCTGGCTTTATACGAGTACTGGGGAATCAAACATGGGTCACTAGGTTTTGCAGTCAGGCACCTCCAGCCCCTCGAATATAATTTTTCCAACTATAGCCTAATGATCATTTGGAATTTGTTGTCATCTATCATCCCTTTTCTCATTTCTAATTTTCTTAATTTGGATCTTCTCTGTCATTTGCTTAGTTTGACTAAGAGTTTGTAACCTTGTTTATTAACTCTGTTTCATTGATCTTTTTTGTATTTTTCTTTGAGTCTCCATTTCATTAATTTCTGCCCCAATCTTTAATACTTCTTTCCTTCTACTGGTTTTGCATTTGACTTGTTTTTAGTTTTATAAGACCTTGAATTGCATTTAAGTTATTTAATCATCTTTTTTTAATGTAAGCATGCACAGCTATAAATTTTTCTCTTAGAAATGATTTTACTGTATCACAGAAGTTTCGGTAAGTTGTACTTTTATTTTCACTTGATTCAAATACTTTTTAACACTACTCTGAGTTCTCTGGTGACCTCCTAGTCATTCAAGAGTTTATTGTTCAGTCTCCAAGTATGCATACGGTTTGTGTGGTTTCTGTTGCCATTGATTTCTAGCTTTATTCTACTATAATTTGGTAAGATACAAGATCACTTAAATGTGATCTGTTTAGAGAAAATTGCATGGCCTGTTGAGAATAGTATGTATTTTTGTATTTTGTTGGATGGAATATTCTATCAATGTCTGTTAAGCCCATTAGATTTATGGTACAGATTGACTCTGAACTTCTTTATTGATTTTTAGTCTGATGACTTACTTATCTATTAGTGATGATGAGGTATTGAAGTCATCCATTATTACTGTATCAGAACCTGCCTGTCCTTTTATATCCATTAGCGTTGGTCCTGGAAATGCTGGGAGCCCCAGCTTTTGGTGCTTACATATTTACAATTGTTAGATCAGTTTGATGGGTTGCTCCTTTTTTTTTTTTTTTTTTTTTTACAAAATATAATGGTATTTTTTCCATATTCTGACTAACTTTGATTTAACATTGACTTATCAGTGATCAGAATAGCTGCCTAGGCTTGGTTAAGTTACTTTATCTTTTCAATTTCAGACTGTATCTTTGTCAGTGAGGTATGTTTGTGGAAGCAGTAGGCAGTTAGATCTTATTTTTAGTTTTATTTTTTAATTATTTACTTTTTTTCCAATGAGAGAGAGGAGAGAGAGAAAGAGAAAGAGAGAGAATGCAATACAACCTCTTGCTACTTCAGATGCAATCCAGATACAGATGCCACTTTGTGCATCTGGCTTTATGTGGGTACTGGGGGTTTTAATCAGGGCCAAACCTGGGCTGGTAGGCTATTGCAAGCAAGTGCTTTTAACCACTGAGCCATCTCCCCAGCCCTAGATATTAAATTTAATCCAATCAGCCACTCTAGATCTTTTTCATGTGTATATTCTGTACATGTAAGCATGCATGCATATTCACATGAGTGTGGGCGCATGTGTATGGATATGCATGTCGAGGTCACAGATTAAAGTCGAGTCGCTTTGTTAATCACTCTCTACCTAATTTCCTGAGGTAGGGTCTATTGCTTGAACCCAGAGCTCACCAGTCTATCTATCTAGCTCGCCCCAGAGACCAACTGTCTCTGACTCCTGAGCATTGGAATTAGAGTTGGCATTTATGTGGGCATTGGGAATACAAATTCAGGTCCCCGAGGTTGCATGACAATTGCTTTACCAACTGAGCCATCTCCATAGCCCTACTCTGTACCTCTAAACTAGATAATTATAACCACTCATATGCAGTATTATTTATTTATTTATTTATTTATTTATTTATTTATTTATTTTTGGTTTTTCGAGGTAGGGTCTCACTCTAGGCCAGGCTGACCTGGAATTCACTATGTAGTCTCAGGCTGGCCTTGAACTCACGGTGATCCTCCTACCTCTGCCTCCCAAGTGCTGGGATTAAAGGCGTGTGCCACCACCCCCGGCTCTGTAGTATTATTTATGATAAATGTTTGCTAATTCCTGTCATTTTGTTGGTAGTGTTTCTCAATATTTGTTCTTTTCTTTTTTAAAAAGAGAGAGATAGAGAGTAGAGAGACAGACAGAGATAATGGGCACACCAGGGCCTCCAGCCACTGCAAATGAACTTCAGATGCATGCACCACTGTGTATCTGGCTTTGCATGGGTACCGGGGAATCGAACCAGGGCTATTAGGCTTTGTAGGTAAGTGCCTAAACTGCTGAGCTATCTCTCCAGGCCTCTTGTTTGTTCTTTTCTTTCTCCTCTCTTAGTATTAGAGAGTTTATGGATAACTGTTGGGTATAATGGACTGTTTTTTACTAGCTTTCTTTTACTTATTATTCCTCTAGTTAAATTTATTCTTTCTTGTGCTATCATGAGTGAGATTGTTTTTCTTTCTTCTCTGTGTATAATATTCCTTCTAGTATCTTCTGCAATGCTAGCTTGGTGCTTATGAACTGTCTTTGTGTGTGCTTGTTGTGAAATGTCCTTACTTCTCCATCAATTTTTTTTTTTAGGTAGGGGCTCACTCTGGCTCAGGCTAACCTGGAATTCACTTTGTAGTCTCAGGCTGGCCTTGAACTCACAGAAATCCTCCAATATCAGCCTCCCAAGTGCTGGGATTAACGGCATGTGCCACCATGCCTGGCCTCCATCATTAAGAGAGAGCTTTCTAGTTATGCCAAGCTTGGAAGGCAGTGGTTTCAGGGCTTGCAATATTCCACCCTTTTCTGCTATTAGTGTTTCTGTTGAGAACTCTGATGTTATCCTAATGTGCTTGCCTTTGTAAGTGAACTGCTATTTTTTTTCTTTTATAGTTTTAATATTGTTTCTTTGTAGTTTCGACATCTTGATCAAAATGTGTCATGGAAAAGATTAATGATTTCTAATTGAAGTTCTAAGTGCCTCTTGTGTTTGGGTGGCTATTTACTAGATTAAGAAAATTTTCTGCTATTGTGGAGATGTTTTTCCCCTTACTTTTTAACCTCAGTTCAATCTTCTATCTTATGGATTCTTAAGTTTGGTCTCTTGATGGCTAAACTTCTCTTTCAGTTTTATTTTCCATCATCTTATTGAGAATTCTCATCTTGAGGGCTCACTCGCCAGCACCACCCAGAGAGGAGAAAGCAAATTGTTGTAACAGTAACAAAACCAATGCAAACAAAATATAGAAATACACTTAAAGTCTGCTAAAGTCTACTAATGACCATAAAACAGAAAATGGCAAAACATACAGTGTTCTGTGAAGTTTGAAAATTATTTAGAACAAATATAGAAATAATAAATGAGATAAAAGAAGGATTTAGGAAAAGAGGAAAATAGTAGATAACTAAGGTTAAGTAAAAGAAAGGGGAAAAAAGAGTTAAGAAGAATGTTATGAAGAAATAGAAAACCAGTAAGAGATTTACTTAAAAGAAAGGAAAAAGAAAAACAATTGCCCAATAATAGAAAAATGCATAAGTAAAAAATTTTTTTTCTATTCATTTTTTAAAAAATTTATTGTCCATAATGAGTTACAACATTTAGTGGGCAAACAGTGAGTTGTTATCTCCAATTCCCCGCTGCCCTCCCCTCCCCCCTCCACTGGATAACCTCCTCCATGGGTTGTCTGGATCAGTCCTTGTGACAGGGGACCATGGATAGCCTAGTATTCAGCAAGGTTCTCCTGGCCATGCCTCTGGATAATCTCCCACACCACGACTCTCACAATCTTTCTGCCACCTCTTCCGCATAGTTCCCTGAGTCATGGTGGATGAGTATTAAGGCTGCTTTAAGGTTGTGAGCTTAGGGGTCTTTGTGTCGAAATTGTTGGTTTCTGTCTCACTGGCTTATCCTGTGTTGATTTAATGGCTGTGGCTGTGGGTCCCTTGTTCATCCCATCATTCTCTGTGGGGTTCCATGTGGATCCTCCACGATATGACTGTGGTGGCTCCTCTCTTGCCAGAATCTCAGCTATCGGCCTACTGCTGGTTGGTAGGGTTAGATGGGCCGCAGCTCTCTTGCTGCATCTGCCTCCTGCGAGCGCTGGTCCTCGAAGGAGGCTTCCACTGGTGAGAATCCTGTGCTGGGAGGTATCTGCAGATCACAGTGTGACTGCAGCTTATGTCCACGACCTGGATCCCTGCTGAAAACCTTGACCCTTGTTTCCTGAGGGACGTGGCGTGTAGGGACGTGGCGTGTCTGCTAGTCAGCCATCTTGAACCAGAAGCCTCCATAAGTAAAATTTGATAGTGTAAGAAGGGAAATAAAAATAGGAAAGCTTTTTTAAAAAATGAAATAGGGCTTGAGGTGGTGGTGCACACCTTTTAGTTTTATTTATTTATTTCCAAGCAGAGGTGGGTGGGAAACGGTTCCACCTAGGCCTCTACTGAAAACAAACTTCAGAAGCATAGGCCACTGTGCATCTAGCTTTACATGGGTACTGGGAAATTGAACCCAGCTTGTCGAATTTTGCAAATGCATAAATGCCTTTATTGGCTGAACCATCTCTCTAGCCCAATTCTTTCCTTTTATTAAAATGTATTTATTTGCAAGTGTGTATGTATGTACAGGTGCATCAGGATCTCTTGCCACTGCAAATGCATGTGTGCACCACTTTGGTGTGTCTAGCTTTACATTGATGCTGGAGAATTGATAGCCAGGTTTTGCAAACAAGTGTCTTTAACCTCTGAGCCATCTCCCCCCCCCCCTGGGGGGGTCTCTCCTTCCTTCCCTAGACTCTTCACCTTCACCATTTCACATGGAGGCAGCTTCTGGTTAATCATCTTACCTACATATTCTGCTATAGAATTCAGCCACCTAAGGCTCATCTCTGACTTCACTTGCTTTTAATTCTTCATCAAAACTGTGATCCACTCTCCTTACTCAAGTACTATTCGCTGTGGTGGCTAATTTTAAGTATCAACTTGAATGGACATGGAATGCCCAGACATTTGGTCAAATACTATTTTAGATGTATCTATGAGAGTGTTTTGGATAAGATTAACATTTGAATCAGTGGATTCAGTGCAGTAGATTGGTTTCCTTAATACTGCTGGTTCTTGTCTAATTAGCTGAAGGCCTGAACAGAATAAAGACTTTCCCTTAAGTAAGAGAGAACTCTGTGTGATTACTAAGCAGATCAGTTCCAAACTTTAACTGAAAAGCTAGCTTTTCTTGTATCTCAACTCTGCTGGCTTTCAGGACTTAAACCATCAGTTCTTCTGGGTCTCCAGCTTGTTGACT
The DNA here is from genome assembly GCA_004024765.1 of Zapus hudsonius. Lineage (NCBI taxonomy): Eukaryota > Metazoa > Chordata > Mammalia > Rodentia > Dipodidae > Zapus > Zapus hudsonius. The sequence continues at coordinate 34,222 of PVHP010001649.1, forward strand.
GCAAATCTTGTGAACTCTAAGTTTCCCGCAATCATAGAGCAAATATATATATATATGGTATAAGTATTACACGGTAAAACTCTGCTATTCTTTGTATTTCTCTGAAGTATCATAACTAATATAGTGAAAGATAATGAAAGTCAATTAATTTGATCCATTTGAAGCTCCAAAAATATATTAAAGGCAAAACAATGACCCCTCTGTCCCTGGAAAAGTGACATAGAAAAGCTATATATCTTATGACTTCAGGTTAGTAAAGACTTAAAAATCTTAAAACTGAATGGTTATCACTTATAGTTGATCTTGTAATCATGTGGAATGTTTAAAATACATCTTCAGGATGAAGGCTTCCTTCAGACTTGTTAGTATCATGATTTGGACCATAAAACTGAAACAGTGTAATTTGTTTTGAACTTCCCCAGGTGATTCCAATGTACAACTGAGGTTTAGATGTTTCAGGTGTGTCTAAACTGTGGCCTGTAGGCTTTCTTTCTCCCAGGACAGCCATGGATACAGCCCAAACACATCTGTAGATGACAATATCATGTCTCAGTGTCAAAGGCTGAACTGCCTAAATGTTCTGCTTGCATGGTGGGAAGTGATACAGCACCTTTCTAGCTTGAAGTTAAAGAAGAAAACCTGGAAGCTGAGAACAGCAAAGTAGGTAAAGAACACCTCTGATGTCTTGCTTTAGTACTTGCTTAAAGTGTTGAAAACTCTCCATTTTTCTCCAGAGTGGCAAAATATAAGCATTGCAGTATTTTTGTGACCTTTGTATTATTAATCTTGATTTTTTTTCCATGGCTTTGAATTCACATATATATATATATATATATATATATATATATATATATATATATATATATATATGTAAATAATGTTTTTGGTTTTTTGAGGTAGGTCCTCACTCAGGCCAGGCTGACTTGGAATTCACTATGTAGTCTCAGGATAGCCTCCAACTCACAGCAATCCTCCTCCTACCTCAGCCTCCTGGGTGCTGGGACTAAAGGTCACTGTAGAGGTGAATCATGTAATTAATGTCTTCCAGAATAGCACCTAGATTTTTTAAAGTACAAAAAGAAATAAAAAAATGTGCATTGGTAAAAAATCAAATTTACTGTAAGCAGTGATTAAATTCTTGAGAGAATTTTTCATTTAGTGTTTAAAACACACAGAACATTTCTCAGTCAGGCACTAGGCTCCCAGACCTGAGAGATGGGAAGAGGCAGCAGGAAAGTAGGATTGTTGACTCATTCCTTTTATCAATGCCAGCACTTTTGAGGCTTAGGCAGGAGGATCACTATGAGTTTAAAGCCATTTTAAGTTTATATAGTGAGTCTAGGCCAGCCTGAGTGAGACCTTGTCTCAAAATAAAACAAAGTACAGAGAGAAACAGGGAGAGAGAAATACAAGACAGATATATAGAGAGACAGACAGAGAGACAGAGAGGTCTTGAGTGGCCATTAAGGTTCAATTCCCCTGTCACAGCCCTCTCCCTTCTGTAAATGACTTTCCTGATTCACAGGGCAGAGGAGGGGCTATTCATTTCTTGATATTACTCCATTATGTACTAATATCTGAAAGCAGATTGAGAATTGGTAGAAGCTGAGTGGGAGAAGGGTAAGAGGGAAGTTCTAATTATATGAATTTATTCTTTTTTCCTATCAGTAGGCCCAATTCATCTGACATCTTTTGTGTCAAAACTACCATAATAACTATTAACATTGTAACAGAGAAGAAAGAATGTGGTTTTATTTCTTAATTTTCTGTGCCAACAGAGGTAACTCCTAGGACTGATCACTGTTTGAAATTTCTTAGAAATACAAATTTGAACTAGGGCACATTGTCATGACCTTCCTGGGCTGTTCCTCAGCTAGCCAAACTTGGAACCCCTTCTCAGAGGGTTCTCAGAGCAATCAAGAGATGGGCTGTTTCTCGAGCCAGCAGGGTTAGAGACAGCATTATTTAAAAGCATATCGTCACAACTTAAAGCTAGCTTTAACAAATCGGTAACTCATATAAGCTCAGCTATCAGTGAGGTATAACTTGAACAGAGGACAATTTAGAATCTGCCTCATTGGAGTGAGCAGGGAGGAGTTGGATCTTATCTATTTGCATTTGGATTATCAAAACACAGCCCAAGGCAGGAACCAAAATTTTCAACATGTCAAGATAAAAGGCTGATGGTTAACAAGAGCAGCAGGTCTTGTATTCATCATAAAACTTATATTTGGATGGATAAGAACCTGTTGGCTACAATATTGGCTATCATTTCAGAGGATTCATACTTCAAAAGAGAAAAACCAAACACTGTGTGATCAATGAGATATACTTTGGAGAGTCCTCTATTATATATAACATTGTCCTGCTGGCTTTACCAGAACCTTGCATTTTAGGCTATATCTTTTAGAATATCCCTTCTAACGGGCAAGAGCAATATTTCTATTGTATAGGGTATATCTCATTATTTTTATACACACACAAAAATGTTTCAGAAGGATACCATTATCTAGTTATCCAACAGTTTTTCTCCACTGTCCTTTATTCTAGCGACTGAAAATGAGTTTGTTAGTCACTATGTGTCTGTCCCCAGCAAGCGAATCAAGATGAGTTTCAGGTCCACTTGTACAGCTATATCCCCTTGGATTAGCTTTTTAGTTTCCTAGATTTCTTTGCAGTTAGCTCTAGCTATGTGACCCAGCTTTGGCTAATCAGAGTAAGAAGGTATTTTTCTGGATAATAATATTTTGCTTTCCTGACAAAAGGGATGGTAATTTAAAAAAGATTTTTCTGTGGGTGTTTTTTAATGTCTTTTTTGTCTTTAGTATTGATTCTGGTGCTTATAGTCAGAGTGTTCACATTGTGATTGCTGCCCATGAGGGAACAATCATGGTGGAAAATAAAGATAATATCAAAACTGCTTACCCAGAGCCACCCAACCATCCTCGGAATTGCCGATAAGTGGAATATTACTAAGTGAATAATAAATATCCTTTGATGTACCCAAAAGTTTAAAATATTTTCATTTATGTATATATGTATGCATGTATGTGTGTATGTGTGTGTGTATGGGTGCATGCATACCACAGCACACATGTGGAGGTCAGAGGATGACCTTGAGGTGCCTGGGTTCCACTGTCTGTGAAACAAGGTCTCTTGCCACTACAATTAAACTGGCCTATGAACTTCAGATTCTCCTAGCTTCACCTCCCATTGTAGTAAGCTTGCTGGAATCCTAGACACAGGTGCCACACCAGGCCTCTGACTTCACATGTGTGCTGGGAAATTGAAGGAGTCTGCAGCCTTTGCAAGCAAGCAACTTTCACTCCTGAGCCATCTCCTCACCACCCCCCCCCTTACCCTAGTGTTTTTTGTTTTGATATTTGCAACATAGAAACCAGTAAAATTGTTTTTCCTCTCAGGACTAGGTTTTTGTTTGTCATGTTAGCATGGATATGCTGCTTTAGCTTGCTTTATTTGGTTTATTTTTTTATATTTTATTTATTAATTTTCAAGCAAAGAGACAGAGAGAGAAAGAGAGAGAGAGAGAGAGAGAGAGAGAGAGAGAGAGAGAGAGAGAGAGAGAGAGAGAACACACAAGGGCCACCACCTTGTGGGTCTGGCCTATGTGGGTCCTTTATTTGATTTATTAATCCTATTTTATATGAATTTTAAGTACTTGGCAACATCTTCATCATGAATGAAATAGAACTTTATTTTCACGAAGATAAATAGAAATAGAACTTTATTTTTATGAAATCTAACTAGCCATACCTAAAAGTCTTAACTAGACCTATGGCAATATTCACTATGACCACTCAGTGTAATAGCCATTTATAATAATAATAGCAGTGAGGGTTTCTGACAGTGGCTTTGTTATCTAAAAGGTTGGTACCATGATACAATAATATATTATTTCCATAATGATGAATGAACAGTGTTGTGTGTTTGCTCTGAAAAGGCAATATTTTATTGGACTTCAAATTTAACAGAGTGCTTTCACATGTATTAGCTCAATTGAGTCTTACAACATCACAAGGTATGTATCATTTTTGGCACTGGTTTACAGATAAGGACATGAAAACTGAGGAAACTAAGTTAGTTGTTCCTACTAATTCAATTAATAGCTAAGAATGTGGATTTAGAGCAATATCCTGTCTAGACCCTAATATGGAGAACCCACAGTTTCTTGCTTTTAGTCGTTAGTCCAAACATACCATGATGCATTTTAGTATATTTTATTGAACTTCTTAAAACTTAAAAATATATGATGTATGTGCTATAACTATAATAAATTACTAGCCATAAGAAAAAATGTAAGTTTCAGTAGAATTGGCCTAAAATAAATTTTTTAAAGCCCTAAAAGACTGCCAGAGTGTGACTTCAGTAATTCCTCTTCCTGTTTATTATTGCCTATGTCATATTAGAATTAATATAGCAGCTCATCCAGGGCACAAATGCTGTCTTAGTTGTTTTTGTAGAGTGCGATGCCTGCCACATACTAGACTGAATACAGACTTATCGAGTGAAAAATCAGTTACTGATCTAATCACCCACAGCTCCAAAAACATTCCCATCTTTTCTCTCCTAAGCACATATAGTCTATCATCTTAAGAAGTTGCCTAGGCTTCACAAGGCATTTTCAAGGAAGAAACATTGTAAATAGAAGCAAAGTGAGGATTCTTTACCCTTTCTCTTTCTTGAACTGAAGGAATTACCCCAGAACAACAGGAAAGCAATTAGTTGGGTTTTTTTTTTTCATCAGTAATGACAATTTCTAGGAATAGCTTATTCATCTTCCACTGGGAACTGTCTCTTTTCCAATCACTCTTCTCCTCATGCTGGATTAGTTTAGAAACATTATTGCCCAGAGTTTAATGCCTGCCTTTGGATCTTAATTTTACAACCTCATCACCACAGGTAGTGAGGAAAACAATGGCACTGAGGACAGATAGACACATATTAAATTGTCAAAATAGTAAAAGCAAACTCATTTCATCTGAATTTTTGGTGAATGTTTTGCAAAACCTTTTTAGAGATAAAAACTCGCATGCCTTGTGTTTCTGAATATGCTTCCATTTTCATGGAATTTAATTACTCTAATAAAGAACAGAATCTCATAACCAAATCTAAAATGCTTGTGAATCATTCCTATGAAAAACAGGTTTCTCACAATGGGGGAGAAATAAAACAACTTTTAAAATGTACATATTTGGATTTTATTTTTGAAAGTATATTCAAATTAACTTGGTGACAAATCCTTTTTGAAATTAAGGGAAGATAAAAAGATCAGGGAAAAATTTTTAGATGCTAAGTAGTGTGAATTAATTTCATAACATCAGCTAACTAGAAGGCCCATGGGAACTAAAATACAGGCCATTCAGTGACCTAAAGAACACATGGATAGTTACAGTCATTGTAATGTCAGGTGGGGATCCTTTTAGGAAGAATACTAGCATGCAAGAAAATTTCAGAATACATGTGCTATTATTAAACTGCTATCCACTAATATTTGTATTCCAGAGGGAGAAACTCTTGCAAAGGAATGGAGTTGTGGAAATAAATGTGCCTGCTACATAATGGTATGAATCTGATAGGCTTCTTGTTATTTATGCTCAACAATACATCATGCTCTCACCAGGTAAGTGCTGGCTGAGTTTATTGAGACCTAAACTTGCTTATTTTTTTTATTTCTTCTTCTTTCCTCTGCCATATTTTATTTCTCTTCATTTTGAAATAGCTAGGTAGCATGCTGACCAAGTTGATGGTGAATCTAACAAAATATGGATTTGATCCAATTTTCTCATCTGCATCTTTATCTATAGGAGCCATTTATGATACATTTAAGTAAAAAATATATGAAATAATAATTTAGAACTTCACACTATTTTTAACTAATTGCTCCATGGGGAAAAAATCCCACCATCATTTCAACGGACAAGGCAGAGCTATCAATTTTGAAATATACATACATTCTAATACTGGGATCCTTTTTTCTAATTCAGACATCCAAGTGGAACCACAATAGAGAAAGCATTGAAAAGCCCTACAGTGCTAGTTGAAGAAAATGAGAAATAATCTTCCAAAATAGACCAGACATTACCACCAGCAATCCTTGAGGCTCCTAGAAAGACAACTTGGAAATCCTGGGAGTAAGCTCACCAACACAAGCATAAACTTCAGGCTTAATTTAATGGAGAGAAATATGAATGACTTAAAAAACACATTAAGTGAATTGAAGGTGAACCAACTATGGGAGGAGATAGACAATCAATTGATTAAGTTTGATGAGGACTTAGCCAAACTTGAAAATGATTTTCAGGAAACCTTAGGAAAAACAAAACTAGACTGGAAATTAGACTCACCAAAGAATTGGAGACTATGAACAAAAATATAGCAGAAACCAAAAATGAAACAGAGTTGTTAAAAACCTCCTTTGAATCAATCAGTTCCAGAGTTGATAACCTGGAGGACAGATTCTAAGATCTCGAGGACAAGACAGAAGGAATTAATAAGGATTCCATAGGTTTCAATAAAATTAAGAAATTGTGTGAATAAAATATGAGGGATTTGTGGGATACCACAAAGAGACCCAATCTTAGAATCATGGGGATTCCAGAGGGAGAAGAATCCCAGGCTAGAAGCATAGGAAATATTTTCAACAGAATTATTCAAGAAAACGTCCCCTATCTTACAAGAGAAACTCTGGTCCACATGCAAGGGGCCCATAGGACTCCTAGCAGACAGGACCTGAGGAGGAATTCTCCAAGACATATCTTAATTAATATGCCAAAAATAGAAAGTAAAGAGAAAATACTCAAAGCTGCAAGTGAGAAAAAAACTCATCACCTTTAAAGGCAAACCCACCAAACTTACCTCAGACTTCTCATTAGAAACCATGAGAGCCAGAAGGGTTTGGAATAATGCTTTTCTAGGCCTGAAGAAGTATGGCTTTCAACCTCAACTCTACAGGAGATATTCCACACAGAAGAGACAAGATATCTACCTCAGAAGAGTAATAGAGAACAAGCATGGTAATCAAAATCAGTGTGCTAATAATAGCAGCACAGGCATCAACCCCCATAAACCCTCCAACATGGCAGAGCTTAAAGCAAACCTCACAGTTATAACTCTGAATGTAAATGGATTTAACTCTCCTCTAAAAAGGCACAGACTAGCAGGGTGGATCAGAAAAATGGACCCTTCCATCTGCTGCCTTCAGGAAACGCACTTTACCTCTAAAGATAGCAATCTCCTTAGGATAAAAGGATGGAAAACAGTTTTCCAGGCATGTGAAAGTAAAAAGCAAGTGGGTGTGGCTACATTAATTTCTGACAAAATAGACTTTACACCAAAATCAGTTAAAATGGATAATGATGGACACTTCTTACTCATCAAGGAATTGGTCCAGCAAGAAGATATCACTATAATTAACATGTATGCACCAAATTCAGGTGCACCACAGTTCATAAAGCAAACCTTACTTAAAAACAAAACAGAAATAGACTCTAATTCCACCATAGTAGAAGACTTTTTTTAAAGTATTTTATTTATTTATTTGAGAGAGAGAGAGAGGGAGAGAGAAAGAGGCAGACAGAGAGAGAGACAGAGAATGAGCACGCCAGGGCTCCAGCCCTCTTGTGCATCTGGCTTTACATGGGCACTGGGGAATCAAACTCAGGTCCTTCTGCATTGCAGGCAAATGCCTTAACCGCTAAGCCATCTCTTCAGCCCATAGTAGAAGACTTTAATACACCACTATCATCTCTAGACAGATCAACCAAACAGAAGGTCAGCAGGGACATAACGGAGCTCAATAACACCATTGACCAGCTAGGGATAACAGATATTTACAGAACGTTCCACCCCAAAGACACAGAATATACATTCTTCTCAGCAGCACATGGAATCTTCTCCAAAATTGACCACGTACTAGGTCATAAATCTTCCCTCAACAAATTTAGGAAGATTGATGTAACCCCCTCATCATATCAGACCATAATTCATTACAGCTAGAAATTAAAATGGGACAAGATTCAGAAATTACACAAACTACTGGTGCCTGAACAATTCACTTCTGAAAAATGATTGGGTCATCCAAGAAACAAAACAGGAAATTCAGAATTTCCTAGTAATAAGTGATAATGATAATATATCTTATCAGAACCTGTGGGACACAATGAAGTCAGTCCTAAGGGGGAAATTCATTGCGCTAAATGCCTTCATGACAAAGACAGAGAGATTTCAAATCAACCACCTAATCACCCACCTAAGGTCATTGGAACAGATGGAAAAATCCAACCCTAGGAGCTCAAGACAAAAGGAAATAATTAAGATCAGAGCTGAGATTAGTGAATTGGAAATGAAGAAAACAATTTAAAAAATAGATAAATCAAAGAGTTGGTTCTTTGAAAAAGTTAACAAGATTGACAAACTCCTGGCCAATCTAATCAAACAAAGAACTGAGAAGGCCCAAATCAACAAAATCAGAAATGACAAGGATGAGGTCACAACAGACCTTGAAGAGATTGGAAGTATCATCAGGTCATACTTCCGAAACCTCTACTCCACAAAATTAGAGAACCTGGAAGAAATGAATGAATTTTTGGACACCTACCAACTACCAAAGCTTAGCCTAGAGCAGACAGTCTCTAAATAAACTATCACATCCACAGAAATTGAAACTGTAAATCAAGAACATCCCCAAAAGGAAATGCCCAGAACCAGATGGTTTCTCAGCCAAATTCTACCAAACCTTCATCATAGAACTGAAACCTCTCTTTCTGAAGCTTGTTAGAAGCACAGAAAAAGAGGGTAGGCTCCCAAACACCTTCTATGAAGCTAGCATTGCCCTAATACCCAAACCAGGCAAGGATGCAACAGGAAAAGAAAACTACAAACCCATATCCCTGATGAACTTAGAAGTAAAAAATCCTGAACAAAGTCCTAGCAAACCGGATACAATGCCACATCAAAAATGTTATTCACCCTGAACAAGTTGGCTTCATCCCAGGGAGGCAGGGATGGTTCAACATCTGCAAGTCGATAAATGTAATCCACCACATTAATAGACTCAACCACAAAAACCACAAGGTCATATCAATAGACAAAATTCAGCACCCCCTCATGTTTAAATCCCTGGAAAGAATAGGCATGAATGGCCTATATTTCAACATAATAAAGGCAATATACAAAACTCCTAAATCATTCTCAATGGGGAATGACTCAAGGAGCTCCTGCTTAATTCAAGAACAAGACAGGGGTGTCCACTCTCACCACTGCTCTTCAACATAGTGCTTGAAGTTCTAGCCCAAGTAATAAGATAGGAGAAAAGCATTAAAGGGATACAAATTGGAAAGGAAGAAATTAAACTATCCCTCTTTGCAGATGACACGATCCTATATACATCAGACCCAAAGAATAGTATCAGTAAACCCTTGAAGGTGATTAATGCCTTTAGCAATGTGGCAGGATACAAAATTAACACGCAAAAATCAATAGCCTTTCTATATGCAGAAGACAACCATACAGAAAAGGACATCAGAGAGACTGTCCCATTTTCTATAGCCTCAAAAAAAAAATCAAATACTTGGAATATCACTAACCAAAGATGTGAAGGACTTATATAAGGAAAATATTAAAACACTCAAGAAGGAAATAGAGGAGGATGTGATAAGATGGAAAGAGATTCCATGCTTATGGATAGGGAGAATCAATATAGTAAAAATGGCAATCCTGCCAAAAGCAATTACAGATTAAATGCCATGCCAATAAAAATCCCAACCTCTTTCTTCACAGACATAGAAAAAGTAACGTCAAAATTTATTTGGAAGGGCAAAAGACCTTGGATAGCTAAAACTATCTAAGTAAAAAAACTTAGGAGGTATCACAATGCCTTACTTTAAAACATACTACAAAGCCATAGTAACTTAAATAGCATGGTACTGGCATAAAAACAGAGACAGATCATCATAAAATCCTCATGTATATAATGTAACCTAATGAACAAGTAGTTGGCATCATCTGGCAGAAGGGGCTGTGAATAAAAGGGGAGAGTCTAAGCCCATGAAAAATTGATCAGTCTGACAACTCCTGGTCCCAGTCACTGGCTCCTTCCATCACTGAGCTGTTGAACAAAGTGACCCATGAGGTCCCAAAAACAAGACAGGATTCTGTCAAAGCTCTTGAATGCCCACCCCAGGCCTGAGGTAGGACCCTGTTGCTAAAGAAACCACAGAAAGCCACCTATCAGCACCGAGAGACCCTGTGAGGTACAGAATGGTAACCAGCCCCCAAATGGTAGTGTAATGCTGGAAGGCACTGCATAAGCTGCCAGGGGAAGCTGGTTAACGACAGCTGGAGTAAACAAAAACCACTGACATGAAACACAGTCTGCCCCCATGAGTAGGCTGAACACACTTTCTACTGGGAGAGAACAGCAAACCAAGAAACAAACACTTGTGTAAGCCTGGAGGAGGCAATCAACAGCTTTTAATTTGGCTAAGTAAATCCACTCAGTGACAGGGACCCCTTAACAGGAACTGGGATCTGAGGGTGAAATGGATTGGGAACCAAAATCTTGGGACCCTCAAAGAGAAATGCACTTTACAAGTGGTTTACAAAAAGGCTACAAACAATGGAATCTAGCCACTTCAGAAATGTGTATCTCAATTAACCTATACTCATCTCACTCTCGGATGGAGATTCTGTTTGTATTTTTCAGAAGGCTCAGAGAGAGCTGTGGCTCTTACAACCCTACCAATGAGTCACAGGCTGATAGCTGACTTCCTGGCAAGAGATGAGCCACCCCAGACCTACCATGGAGGATCCACATGGAACCCCACAGAGAGTGGTGGGATACGCAAGAGAACTATAGCCACAATCAATCAGTCAACCCTGGATAAGCCAGCGAGACAAACACCAACAATTTCCAACACAACCTAAAGCAGAAATACAGAGACCCCTAAGACCTCAACAATAAAGCAGCCTTAATACTCACCCACCATGACTCAGGGAACTGAGCGGAAGAGTAGCGGAAAGATTGTAAGAGCCATGGCGGAGGAGAATATCCAGAGACATTACTCCCCTAAGTAATAACATACAAAGGGGGTAGAACCAGGCTGAGTCCTAAGCTACCCATAACCCCCTACCCCATAGACTGATCCAGAGTGCCCACGGAGGAGGATATCCAGCTGATTGAGGGCAGGGAAGAGGGAAATCAGGGAATTGGGGACATCAACACATCATTCACTCATTAAGTGTACCTAATTATGGATAATAAAGAAAAAAATTTTAAAAACTGCTAAAAAATAAAGAAAGAAAATCCTGGGAGTTACTTTGACTTTTAAACCACATAGTTGATCTGGCTCCGTCACCAGAGCTGTGCACCCTGGGATCAATGATTTCAGACCTTATACCATGAATTATTTTTTTTAAGTCCTGATTATTCGGATTTCTAAATAAAACTCCTCACATGAAGGCCTTGCAAAGAAATCTAATAAAAGTTCTTGTGATTCATATTAATATTAAAAGTACTTTTATTTGAAATACAAGGTACTTGTTTACTCTTGAAAATACAACAAAAATATTCCAGACCTCAGAGTCAGGTTTCTTAATTTGCAATTGTTATAGTCCACCATCAACTTAAACCACACACGTTGTCACACATCAGAGTGGATTATTTCTTACCACAGGTGTCTGGGGCCCTCCATACTTCAAGGTTTTTAAGATTACATATCAGCAATATTGTCAGTCTCATATTAACACATCGGCATGGGTCTCATTTTCATCCAGAAAAGCTGATATTACTTTGTATGACTACTATATGATTTGGTCAGTGGTGTTTATTTCCCTGCATTATGACACATTCAAATACACATTTTATTCTAAAAAGTTCATTCTCACCTTAGAGAATGTTTCACAAGTTGACTCCACAGCTGTTCTGTGTTATGCAACTATTTTGTTCAGTGTTTGGCATAGAAATAATTGTTCAAGTATACCTGGTATAATTAGAAATGCTGTGGGTGTTGAGGAAATTGATGCTTGAAGAGATTGCCCAAGTTGGGCAAAAGATAAATATAGTTATGAGGATAGCGAGAAGGAAAGCATCAAAGGATTTTCCATTGCAGTTCTATCAGCAACAATGAGGAGGTGAGATGACAGAGAAAGGCTGAGTGGTCTAGCATCAAAAGGTTAAGGAAAGGATTTCTGAAATCAGGAGGTAAAACTTGGAACTTTCTGGATTGCTGGGGAGAACCTAGATTTATTGAGGCAAAACTTCAGAAAGACCACACATAAACACTTGCTGCAGGCATGCTGACCACACTTAAGTGCAGACAGGACATTGACCAATCAGAGGAGATCCTTCAGGGGGAGGTGGTAAAGCAATTTCCATGGTGCCTACAAATTTCTGAAAATTTATTATTTTCCTAGGACAACCCAATAATAGCTGATACTCAGGCAGGAGATGAACCACCCCTAACTCATCATCTAGGACCCAACTAAACCTTTGAGGAAGTGGCAAGATGAGCAGAAGAACTACCTACACAGCAAGTCAGATAACCTATGAAAGGGTGATGGAGACAGACATACTCAACACAATCCAAAGCAGAAATCCAGTGACTCTTAAGATCTCAACAGTAAAGCACACTTAAAACTCACCCACCAGGACTCAGGGAACTGAGTGAAAGAGAGGGTGGAAGGATTGTAAGAGCCATGGTGGGGGAGAATATCCAGAGACATTGCCCTCCTCAGTAACAACACACAAAGAAAAAAAAATGGATACTTCTTGTACAATTCATAACCCCCTATCCCATGGTCTGGTCCACCAATCCCACTGAGGAGGGCCTGCAGTGGGTTGGGGACAAGGAGGGAAATGGGGGTACCATCACAAGACTTGCTCATACAACGTATCTAATTATTAGCAATAAATAAGTTTTAAAAATATGATGTTAACTTTATCTTGCACAAAGCACACATAACTAGGAGTCAGAGCGATTCAGCCCATCTAGGAGCTGACCATAGAAATTGAACCTTTAAAAAATAATAGAAATTTGGGCTCAGGAATGTTTCTCAGTGATAGAACATTTGCCTAGCAATACATGAAGATAGTGGTCTCGTATCTCTGGGAAGTTGCCACAATAAATAATTCAGTCATAAATACAACAAAAAAGAGAGGTAAGTGACCAAACACAATAACCAATGGTAATTGTATTAATTACTATGTTATTGCTGGGATTAAATGCTGGAAAAGAAGCAAGACAAGGGTTTATTTTAGCTCACAGTTTAAGGGGATCGTAAGTGTCATGGAGGGCAGATGAGGCAGTGGTGGTAACTCTAGCTGTGGCATCAGGAAGCCGAGGCACCTGATAAATTCCATCCGAAGTCAGAGCAGAAAGAGAGGGTGCCAGTGCTCAGCTTTATCCTTTCATCCTTTCCACTCAGTCTGTGAGCCCAGCCCATGGGATGGTGCCTCCCACATTCAGGAGGGACATTCCTCTTCAGCTAATTCTCTCTGGAAATTCCCTGGCAGACCTGCCAAGAGTGTGTCTCCTCAGTAACCCTAAATCCAGCCAAGATGATCACAAACATTGACCGTCAAAGTATCTCATGTAGATACTAAAAAAATACCTCTTACATAGAATTGTTGACAAAAATGCTTGACCTGAATCCAGCTCTCAAATAATTTGTAACATGCCACAAAATGATGTTTGTGAATTCTTTGAAAGCATTAATTTCATGAAAGTGTATTTCTCTTTTCTTTTTTTTTGGGGGGGGGTTGCTTTTTTCAAGGCAAGTTCTCACTCTAGAGAACCTGACCTGGAACTCACTCTGTAATCACAGGCTGGCCTCAAACTTAAAGCTCATAAAAATGTTTTTTTTTTATGAAGGGATTATTTTAGACAAAAGGAAACTAAACAAATAATGTACAATGTACAATTCTTACTAAGATGCAGCTGAAAAAAATCTAAAAGATTAGAATTAGAGGAAATTTGATTATAGATTATGTATTGGGTAATGTTTCATATTAGAGCTAAATTTCTCAAGTATCTGTGTGGGAAAGAGTCACTATTCATAGGAGATGTACAGTAAAGGATGGAGGGGGTGAGGTGATGACTTCTATAACCATTCAGCCAATAAAGTAGGGAATGTGTTCATATGGGGGAAAGCATACATGACAAATTGTTCATAATTGGAAATTGTAGGTGAAGGGTAGGATGAATTTTCATTGTATTTGAAAATTTTCAGATAAAATATTACAGAGAATATTGAATGAAAGCTGTGTAGATTCTTCCTCTATATGGAGTAAACAGTGGGAAATGAACAAAATGAGAACCTTTATATCTTGTCCATTAAATTATTACTTGTCATTGGTAAACACCAACTAGCAAGATTACTAGAAAGAATTTTATAAATGTAATGCTTGAATAAAATATAAAATAACTGACAGATTAAGTTCTGTGTATCTCTTGAGCATCTCTCCAGTTATTAACCATACATGTCAGAAGTGGGGTGTATGAAGTTATTCAATGTCTACAATTACAGAACACTAGGTTGCTTAACTACAATCAGAAGCAACTGATGTGGCCTTTTTGTTTTTATTTTTAAAATCTAATTTTACCTTTGCATTGGTGCCTTCCAGACTTCTTGTCATAATTCATCCCTATTTTCCATATTGATCTTTATGTAGCATATAATATAATTTGCCTTTTCCCCAAATAGAATAGTCCTCTAGCTAGAAAACCAATAATCTATTATCCATGATCTGGCATGCAATGGTTTTGTGTGTGTGTGTGTGTGTGTGTGTGTGTGTGTGTGTGTGTGTGTGTGTGTGTGTGTGTGTGTGTGTGTGTGTGTGTCTCCTATAAATAGCTGGAGGCTTGTCTGGGAAGTTTTCCTAGAATATGTGATACCTGAGCTCGCAGAAGATGGAGACGGCAAAAGATATGGCAGAATGTGGCCCAAGAATGGAGAAAAGTTAGCAGTTAGCCAATCAAGTTGTCTAAAGTAGAAAACAAGATGTGCTGCTCACAGAATATCTGCGCAGTTTTCTCTCCTCACAGCCTCTTTTGTGATGTTTTGTCTTTGTTCAGTCACAACAGTCTAATGACTGTTTTCTTCACACGTGAGTCAACCATTTCTGTACGAATAACTAACTGAATATTTCTGAGTTTTTCTTTGACAGGAGTTACCATGATTGGCGCAGTGTAGGTAAATGACAACTCATCCCTTGAAGCTGGGGCTGAGACTGATTCATCTTTGGGCTGGAGAGATGGCTCAGCAATTAAGGCACTTGCCTGCAAAGCCTAACAAACAAGGCTCAATTCTCCAGTCCCCACGTAAAGCCAGATGCACAAACTGGTGGTATATGCTTCTAGAGTCCATTTGCAGTTGTTAGAGGCCAGACACACCCATTCTCTCTCTTTCTCTCCTTGCCAATAAATTAAAATTTTAAAAAAGCATACTTTTTAGAATCCTGTGAATATCTGAACAAAACTGAGACTTTATTTTAGCAAGGAGAAAAACACAGAGGGACGTATTCTAAGGAGGAAGCCATCAATGTTTGCTGCACAGAGGGAAGTCAATTTCCTAAATACTTTGCAAGGTCAACAAGGTATTAGGAGGGGACAGTCAGGAGATAAAACAATAAAATAATTCTCAGGAACTTTGTTTATATGGCAATTTTGTACTACAAATTGAAATAGAGAACATAATATAGAAAATAAAGTTGGGTTGTATTTTAATAAAGTCAAATTTGAGGCAAAATATAATATGTTTATATTTAGCAAATACTTGAAGTTATAGGTAGAGCATGGGTTTCAATATATAGAGACCTGAGTATCCTTAACACGTGGTAAAAATTAAAGCCATGGAGTAGTTAGACCAGCCAAAGTGAATATGTAGAATAAGAATGAGAAGGGCAGTGGACAAAAGTGACAACTTTATCGAGGACATAAAAAAAAAGAGCGACTAGGAGAGTGGAGAGAATACTGTCACAACCTTTAAAGAAGATAGTGAAATAAAGTGACATTGTCTAAAGTCAAAGAGAAGGCCTAGTTAGCTTCAGTCTAAAGGTGTCATTGAACTTGCCAATATGACCCCAAAGGTAGCAGCAAGTGAAAACTATAAGGGGGCGGAAAGATTGTGAGAGCCATGATGGAGGAGACTATCCAGAGGCATGGCACCCCTCAGTAACAACATACTAGGGCCAGGAGAACCTGGATGAATACTAGGCTATCCATGGTCCCCTGTCACAAGGACTAATCCATGGAGGAGGATATCCAGCTGATTGGGGATGGGGGAGGGGGACATAGGGGAATTGGGGATAACAACTCATTGTTTGCCCACTAAATAATGTAATGCACTATGGACAATAAAAAAAAGAAAGAAAGTGAAAACTGTAAACAGAGTATGAACTAGAAGGGGAGTAAATGAAAAGAATGAGTTAAAAAGTTTAGGTAAAAAAATAGAAATGTTTTGGGTAAATGGAAAGGCCCAGCAGAAAGAACAGCTAAAGATGTAAGGGGAAGGGATGAATCAATTCTGCACTGCTCCAATGCAAAGAAGCAGAGGTGGGTTTGAATAAGCGGATGAGCACATCCAGGTCAACATCAGGTGAGAGGCTGTGTCTGAGCCTGTGGAAGAATAGAGCTGAGAGCAGAAGGACCAGGGCCACTCCCAACACTTCCCACTTACTGACTCGCTGGCCAGTGTTTGCTGTACAAGCCAGTGAGCTTCCCCCACACATGGACTTGGACACCCACAACCACAGCTTCCACTGAGGCCACAGCCACCACACCACTCCACTGTCCAGAGTTCACAGTCACTTCAGTGGGACTTCTCCCAGGAGGAACACTGGGAGTTTCAGAGAAAGAAGGTCCAGGCTATTGAAAGGCAAAGAAGAGCTGGAGAGACACTTGCTTGCAAAGCTGGATGGCCTGGGTTCAATTACCCAGAACCCATGTAAAGCCAGATGCACAAAGTGCCACATGCATGCATCTGGAGCTCATTTGCAGCAGCAAGAGGCTCACTGAGCCCTCACTGGTATTCTCTAATAAATGAATAAAATTTTAAAATGCTTGAAAGGCAAAGAAAACAAAATAGACCAGTGTGAGTGCAAGAATGCATAACAGAAAATGTGGCCAAGGAACTGAAGCCTGAACCTGAGACAATCAGCCAGCAAAAATGACTCCCTCTCCCCCTACATTGCCAAGGACGAGAGACACGGGATCAAGCTAGACAGGGTCTCTTAAGTGTGCTGTGGAACCCAGTACAGTACTCTGCTGGCCCACAAAGGTGCTCAGGTGGGTGGACTTGCTGATCCAAACCTGAGTCATAGAATGCTCTGCCTGTGAAAGTTCCATACTGATTCACTAGAGGTAAGATGGGGACTTGCTGAGGGCTTGAGAGGAAGCAGGGAGCAGTCTACACTCACAGAAATCTCACTGGAGAAGACTTTAATGACTGTAGTTTACTCTTCTGCACCTACAAAAGCTCTCTTTTTTTTAGATTTCTACATCTACTATAAGTCTCTCTATTGGTCATACCTCTAACTCATATGCTTTCATTCTAAGACTTTCCTCCCTCTTTCCCCTTTTCCTCATTTCTTCTTCATTGCACTACCTAAATATGGATATCCTTAAGCTCTAAAAAAGATCTATAAACTACATTTTCCCTTAACACCACTGTCTCTGAAATTTATCAAATACACAAATGAAGTAGCCATGTGTCTCCTAGTCCGATTCAACACTGAGATGGCTAGAAGGTCATGAAACACAACTATACTCATCTCCCTTCTAAATGGCTTCAGTAACAGAATCCTTAGTGAAGGCAACCCTCCAAGAGGATGCATCAAGTAAAAGACACATACTGATGCCATTTAAAAAGAAGGTCCAACTAGCTTTTGTTCCTATGAAACTCAGCTAGCAACGATGTCAAAAACCAATAGTCAAAGGATGGAAAACCCATCAAGCAAGTGATTTAATGTATTGATTATTGTATTTGATACATAAAGTAGACTTCAAGCCAAAACTAGTCAAAAAAGATGATGAGGGCCTTTTCACATTAATAAAGATAACAGCTCATCAAGAAGATATAGCAATTGTAAATATTTGTGCACTAAGTTGTGGACTTTCTAATGCCATGATGAATGAAAAAAACATTAAAGGTCACATAGGTCCTGACAAAATGATAGTAAGCGACTTCAATATCTTGCTCTCAAATTCGGTTGTCGTCTAAATTAAAAGAGAAGAAACTTCTGAGCTAAATTATACCCTAGATCAACTGGATTTAGCAAATATCTATTGAACATCCCATCCAACAGATAGGAGATACATGTTCTTCTCAGCAATCTTCTCTAGAATTGGTGACATATACACCATAAACAAGCCTTAATAAATGTTAAAATGAACTAAAAGTTGAAAAAATATGCAAAAAGCTCTCTCCAAATGTATACTTATTGTATCACTGCTTGCAACAAGTAGAAGAAACTAGAACCAGAGGGCGGCATGCATTCTCTATGTCAAGAAGGAATGTCAATAAAGTCAGCAAGGAAAGCCATGGGAAGACCTTGTTTGTCAAGTAATCTAAGGCAGACTTATTGCCCTGGACTTTTTCAGCTGAAAGTGATGGAATCCAAGCTCAACTAGTCAAAGCCAAAAAGGAAGTGTGTTAGTCCATGTGAATTTCAAGGGTTTACTCATTGCTAGATACAGCCAGATCCAGATTCTCAAGTGATAGCCTTAAGAAATTGTCTTTTAACACACATTCAAACTACACAAGCAAAACATGGACTATGGGACTGGAAAGATGGCTCGGCAGTTAAAGGCACTTGCAAAACCTGACAGCAGGGGTTCAATTCCCCAGTACCCACGTAAAGCCAGATGTAAAAGTGGTGCATAAGTCTGAAGTTCATTTTCAGCAGCACTAGGCACTAGCATACCCATACTTATTCTCTCTCTCTCCTTGGAAATAAATAAAAATATTTTTAAATGGACTATAGAACTGAATAGTTTTCAAAGGAAGAAATAGAAATGGCTAATAAATATTTTTAGAAATGCTCTACATTCTTAGTCTACATCCTTAGCCATCAGAAAAAATGCAAATTAAAACTACTTTGAGATTCTATCTCACCCCAGTCAGAATGATTATCATCAAGCTAGCAAATGCTGTTGAGGATTTGGAGGCAGGGAACACGGAATCACTGCTGGTGGGGGTATAAATTGGTGCAGTCACGATGGAAATCAGTATGGCTACTTCTTAAAAAGGTAAAAATAGAACTACCATATGACCCAGATCCTGGGCATATACCCAAATGACTATACATCATACTACAGAAATACCTTCTCATCCATGTTCATTGCTGCTCTATTCACGATAGGTAGGAAATGGAATCAGCCTAGACGTCCATCAACTGATGAATAAATAATAAAACTGGGTTACATATACACAATGGAATTTTATTCAGCTGTAAAGAAAATGAAATAATGAAATTTTCAAAAATATGGATGGAACAAATATATATTGACTAAGGTAACCCAGGCCTAGAAAGACAAAGGACAGCATGTTCTCAATAATGTGCGGATGCTAGCTTGAATTTTTAGATTTGTATGTATAAGTGGGAGAGAGTTTTTAGAGGCCAGGAAGCTAGAAAGGAGCCATTGGGGTGGGGGAAGGTTTGTGAGTAGTAGGGACAGTAGAACAACAATGATAAGAAAGTAGCAGAACAGTAAGGGGGAGGTTTAAGCAGGGACGGGGAGAGAAGGGGAAGAGAGAAAGGCTAAGCCAAAGCTGAGGATGTATGAAAAAAGCACAGGAAAACTGTGATGGTTTGTAGTGATTGTCAACATAGCAGGACCTAGAATTGCCTGTGATGGGTCATCTTGATCCTGTGATGGGTCATCTTGATCCTGTGATGGGTCATCTTGATTAGGTTAGTTAAGGCAGGAAGACCAGCCTTAACTTAAAGATCCTGAACTGTGTACAAAGGAGAGACTTGGCTGAGGGCCAGCATTCACCTATCTCTGCTTCATCACTGGGCACTGAATTTGACTAGCTTCCTCAAGTTCTGCCTTCCTGCCACAATGGGCTGTAACCTGGAACTGTAAGCTGAAATAATCCCTTCCTCCCTGAAACTGATTTTTATCAGGTATTTTGTCCCAGTAACAAGAAAAGGAACCGATAGAGAATCCTACTATTTTGTAAGCTATACTTACATATATTTTTAAAGGAGTTTGGACAACATTACCCTACCTGGATAGATAAAGCTGCTCCCAGAAGCCATATGTTATTAAACAAAAACTCCCAGGGTCATGGGTGAGCTGTTGGTCATCGAGGGCCATGAGGCCCTTTTAGTGCTGGCTGTTAACAACCTGGCTGCCCACCAAAGCCAGATGCTAAGACCCTATTGCTGAAGACACCACATGCTTTGGAATTAGGTTGGCACTGAGCTGGAAACTTCCTCCTTTCTGGGTAGCTGTCAAGTTCTAGAAGGTTCTATGCATGCTGTTGGAGAGTAGGGAATCATGAACAGTCTTACCCAGCTGTGTACCTGTGTACTACACAATATATGGGTCAGGGGAGATGTGATCACTCACACAGTAGAGGTGTGACAGTTAAGGGGGTGCTCTACTGCTTTCTTGTTGGATTTGAGGCAGCAGGGAATACATGCCTGGCACTGTAAAATTACTCAAAAGCCCATGGGCTGGGGAGGTCAAAGGCCGTAGGGGATAAAGTGGTAAGTAATAGTTATCCATGGATGAGCTTAAAATGTGGGTAGGTTTGCCAGATCATAGTATTTCTGTGGAGAAGAAATAATGTCACCAGAGGATATAGACAATGCCTGACACCTAATGACTGTCAATACACATCAACTAATCTTGCTATCAATCTTATGATTATTGCTTCTGTACATAGCATAGAGATAATCACATGAATTATACCCATCTCTACATGCATTTCCAAGATGTTTTATATTAACAAATCATAATATATGTATATTGTTGGGTAATTTAAATGATACTTAATACAGAATAAAAACTTAGTATTCGGCCCTGCAATTATTTAAAGAAAATAGTTTTGGGTTAGGGATGACCAACCTGGAAAGATGGGAGGGTGTGCCCACAGAACACGATGTTGCAATCTGATATTCTGGGAGAAATTCAGATTCATTTCATTCTTCCCTCTCACGTCCAAGCACACATCTTCAATATCATCCACACCAAGGTCTCAATTGTGTGTTCCAGATCAGTAATCTTGAACAAGAAACTTAGTTTTTGTGAGGGCCCTGTTTCTTGAGCTATAACCTAGAGATGATAAAATTCATACCTCATAGGTGCTTGGGCAAAAATCAAGGGAACTGATAAATGCGTGGCATTGATAATATATATGTATATATTTATGTGTGTGTATAATATTTTATACTATGAGCATATATTCAAGCTATTACACATTATTACACTTACATTACTGTTGCATTACATCATTATCATCAGCTGATAAACAGTTAAGAGAAGCTTTAACGACAGCTTGAGGATAAGCTTCCTTGTTTCATTCATCATATGTTTAAAGACGGATCTGGGAGCCTGTCACCTAGGAGATTTTCAAAGAACGAATAAGGAACCCAAATATCTACCACCCGCTACTTCAGAGGTCTCCTACCTCTATGTATTTGGGTTTTTTTTTTCTTTTACTCCTCACTCGTACATGCTTCTGATTTGATATCTACCGAGACTCACTTAGCATCAGACAGTATGCTAAAAACTGGGGATATAATGGTATAAAAATAGGCCGTCTTTACCCTCATAGAGTTTCTACCCGATAGAAGAATCAGATTTTAATGAGACAATTTTACACATTAATGTAAAGTTGTAACTATTATGCCTGCCACTAAGGAGAAACTATCAAAAGGCGTTTGATACTGGGTGTGGTGATACGTGCCCTGAGGCAGGAGGACCAAGCGTTCAAGGCCACCCTGGGTCATATAGTAGGACCTTCCTCAAAGAAAGAAAGGGGGAAGAAGGGAGAGAGGGTGGGAGATAGAGATAGAGAGAGAGAGAGAGAGAGAGAGAGAGAGAGAGAGAGAGAGAGAGAGAGGACCTACCTAGCTGAGGACTAGAAGGAATTACCACGATAAACGGGCAATGGAAAATCCTGTTAGGAAAAGGTCACAGTCTATGTCAAGTGTCTGTAGGCAGACTTCAACAGGTAAGACCTGTGTGGTTAGAGCAGAGAGATGTAAAGTCTACTATGAGCAAGATAATGCTGGAAGGAAAAACGATTCCAGAACATGCAGGTCCCAGAAGCTCCTCTCATTCTACCACTGGTCACCACATGGGACTACAGGTTGTCAGGTTGTCATTTTCCTCAATAAAGGTGCTGGTCTTCCCAGAGACAGATGAAAAAAGGATCTTCCAGCACTTTACTCTCTCCTCACTCCCTTTACTATTAGTGCAGGACTGCTGTGAAGCGATATATATATATATATATATATATATATATATATATATATATATATATATATATATATAATGTTTGATGAAATGGAGGAGGAAAGACAGTCTAGTTTATAACAGCAGATAAAGGACAAGGATTAACAGACATTATTGGTCTTAAAAAGTTGCAAGTTTATCTTTCACTCTAAATTCAGCTAGACTCCTAGGCCAAGGCCATCTGCTCTGGGTTTCTACTCCAAGCAGTGCTGTGGCAGGTCTGGTTCAGCTGGTTTGTTTTCTGCAGCCTATGCTACATTAGATCCTATAACAAGCTTGTGTTAGCACAGATGAAAGCACAGGTACGTATGAGCATCAAAGCAGGTTCAATCCTTCAAGTTCCTGTCTGTCTCATCACAATGAAGGATGGAAACCTCTAAGAGTGGCCCATCAAAAACCAGTGAGATGGTTTTCCATGGGGCTGGAGAGAAGGCTCAGTGGTTGTTACTTTCTTGCAAAGCCTAACAACTGGGGTTTGATTCCCCAGTACCCACATGAAGCCAGATGCGTAAAGTGGAACATGCACCTGGACTTTGTTTGCAGTGGCTGGAGGCCCTGGTGCTCTGATTCTCTCTGTCTGTCTCTCTTCTTTATCTCTCTCTGCTTGCAAATAAATAAATAAACTATTCTTTTAAGAAAACGGTGAGATGATCTTGAACAACCCAACTCTCTTTAATAAGAAACCCCCTACATCCCTTAAACCTTTTTGGTCATTTAGCAAGTGCCATGTCACATTTAAAGTAGGAGGCAGAATTTATTGGTTCATGATACACATAAAGACAAGGAAATCCTTGATCTGGAAGAGCTCACATTGCAAACCGTTTCAGGGTTCTTCCTTGTAATGGAGCTATGCAGAGCAACTGTGTTGGGAGCACAGGAGAGTCAGTCTCCCTGGGGAAGTGAGATGAGACTTTATACCGAAGACATCATTTGCGATGTAGCGTTGAGGAATGAATCCAGGCTTTCCCCAAAGAAAGGTCTATTCTAAGCATAGGGAACAATATGTGGGAAGTCGTGCTATAAAGTGTTAGAAGACCTGTCTGGGGAGATAAGCCGGGAAGAGTAGACAGACTTTATGGCCTTCATAAAGCAACGATGCAACCAAATCAATTTCTGAAAACTGACTTCAAAGCTCTGGAGATGCCAGGTAGCATCATAGCTGCATATTCTTCTAAGAAATTTTCCTTAGGTTTTGTATAGAATAGTTAGAAAATTTCAGCCAGCTATCTGGCATGTTTAGAAATGTTTTTCAAATTGTATCCAGATCAGCATTAGATAAACGCAGCAACACATTTCTAGTTTTGTTGTTTGTTTACCTCTTAGACAAGTTAGACGATTATGTAAAGATTATAAAATGACTTTCTACAACTAGGTAAGTAAACTCAAGGAAACTAATCAGATTAAGTGCTTGCTCAGAGAAGAGTGACTAGAGCAGGAATATAATGCTACATGCTTGGATTGAAATCAAGCTTTCTATTCATTTGACCTTGGTAAAGTTGTCTGACTTCTCTAAGCTCATGCTTCCCACCTGTAAAATGGGGATGCCATATTTAAGCATTCCGACAATTGAGTACTGTTACTTGTTTGCTGGTATAATGATTAGAAGTGAGTTAAGACCTGTCTGTCACCCTCTGTTGCCAAGTATTAGCAGTATAATATCTATCTTATAGAAAGGTAAACAGACGGTGGAGAGGTGGTTGAGTGTTTAAGGCACTTGCCTGCAAAGCCTAACAACCTGGAATCGATTCCCCAGCACCCACATAAAGCCAGATGCACGAAGTAGCGCATGCATCTGGAGTTCATTTGCAGCAGCTGGAGGTCCCGGTGTGCCCATTCTCTTCTGTCTCTCTTCTTTCTCTGTGTGCAAATAAGTAAAATATAGAAAAAAGAAAAGTAAACAGGAAGGAAAATATCCTGCAAAATGATTAGAAGACTGTCAAAATAACATAAACAACCTCAGAGAAAAGTCTTTATTTCTTTTCCAGAGGTAGGAAAAGGGAAGGAAGGCGTTATTGTTAAATGTGTGGCTATAGCTGTTGAAATTCAACATATATAGAAATTACTTAGGAGATTTGTTGAAACCTCAGTCAGTATCCTGGATATAATCCTACCTTCTGTGCTCAGTCATCTTGGGTTTCAGGTAGTTGAGTAGCTGCTTAGTTGTTTAGTTTGGTATGGTTTGGTTCGGTTTGATTTTGTTTAGTTTTGTTTCATGTAGAGGGCTCTCACTCTGTAGCCACAGCTGGCCTCAAACTCATGATCCTCCTGCCTCGGTCTCTCGGGGACCAGTGTGTGCCACCATGACCATCTGGCAGCTACTTAAAGAGAGAAGGAAACAGGATTTCTTTTTCTGTTCTGTGAGCCACCAGTTCAAGTGTACGACCCATCTCCAGCCCATTTGGATGTGTGCAAATGCAAACCTTTATTCTCGGTCTTGTTCTCTTGGCTCCAACCCACAGGCTGTATTTCCCTAGGTCAAGAAGCTCAGAAATACAGCTTGGCTTGCCTTCCTTAAGGAGTGAGGAAGTGAGACTGACTTTGGACCTTTTCATCCTTGAAGAATGGCTGTCAATCAGAGGAGCCTGCTATCCTAACAGAAGGGAGGGTATGTCTCACACCCTTTGTCTTACCTCTTTTCAAATTATGATAAGAAATAAAAAGAAGACGTGAAATAAGATGCTGAAAAGATTTTGTCTTTCCCCTTACTCTCTCAAAGGAAATTCTGAAGGGGTAAGGGGTAACGGGTAAAGATGTTCTAACATTTTCCAGAAATTATAAAGCCCAGAGACTGTCAGTGAAAACTCTGTACCAATGGGAGCCCTCCTTCTCAAGGAGCCCAGACAAAGTGATGCTGAGACATCCTAAATTACTGAAGGAGAGATTCTAAAGTTTTCTCCTGAGTAAGGTACTGCCTGGCTTCTCTTCCTGCATCTCTGAGCTGGATCCCTGTGTACTTCATACTCCTTGGACTCAGTCCACCCCCCAAACCCCCCAGCAATCTCCAGGCCCCATGCCTACAGCTTCTGACAATTGAAAGCTCAGGTCCAGAGAGAGAGAGCCTCCCGGGCAGCCTGGTTTCTCTCTTTCCCAATCTGTTCAACTCTCTTTCCTGCAGGCAGGACTGTTCTTTTATTTTGCCAGCTTTACACCAGTGAGTGCCCTGGGCCTGGTCATGGGCTCTGGAGCAGTGCCCAGTGTTGGCCCGCTGCCCTGTCCAGTGCTCAGGAGTTGTCAAACGTCTGGCTTGGGTATCTATGCCTTCAGCCACCTGTCCAACCGCCTCCTTGAAATGGTGGGATAGGAAACATCCATCCTGGTTAGTTTTTTCTAGCTTACCCCAAACTTTCTTCTTGTCCTTATTAAGGAAATGGCCCAATGTGGTTACAAGCACTAGTCAAACAGGGAGGGTTCTGGGATTTTTAAAGGCATTGAGGGATTCCTTCAGAGTCCTCCAATGACTATAAAACAGTTTAAAAGGCTCTTGAGACCTGAGCTGTGGATTCTCCAGGAACTACAACCTGAGTGTGGCCTCAGTTTACAGAGCCTTTCTAGCACTTCTTCATCCTTAAGATCTTTGGCTAAAAATAACCTTTCTGAGTGGGGAGTGGAAGGAACCTGGCTAAATTTGCCCTTAAAGATCTGAACCTGTCAAACCGAGTCCCTAGGGTGCTATCCAGTCATTCCACAGCTGTCTAGTGGGGCTTGAGAGGAGGCCAAATGGGGGATAAATTATAGAGGAAGAGGAGAAAGAGGAGGAGGAGCCGTTCATAAGTAAGGACAGAAAGAAGAATCAAGTGTGTTGCCAGAAAAAGGAACCACTGACCAGGAGGAAAGACTGATAAGGCTGTGGGCCTCGGTGAGGCCAGATTCCCACAGCAGGCTCCTGAGCACAGAGATTTGCACCATATGTACATCTCCAAGGTTGAGTGGGTTCAAAAATTATAGGAAAGTAAACATACTACTTAGCCTCTAGGTGGGTGGTCATCTCACGTGCTGCATATCTGAAATTTTAAGTCAGAACAGCTTGAACCTTTCCATATCTAATTTCCAGTGGTAATTTCAAATTGAGTTAGTATTGTTTATTAACAAAATCAAAGCTAAAATGGCTAAAGTTAGCATTTGGGCATAAATCTCCATCTCTCTCTCTCTCTCATATATATATATATATATATATATATATATATATATATATATATTACTTAGTTTCCAAAATTATAAGCAAAATAGCCAGATTTTTTTTTGCCTAATTTAGGATTTTGTGCTGTTGTTGTTGCCATATGTAAACAAAATGAAATGCCCACTCTGGGTATTTTTAGGGAAAAAAAGTTTAGTTTGCAGAATAGCCCATTAGAAAAAAATTTAATTTTACCTTATGTATTTGAAAGAGAAGCGAGTATTGCATGGTAAAGTGAAACCACCATGATGACCGACTACAACCACAGCCAAAGCAAGAGTAAACTTCTAAGCCCACAGTTTAGGCCATGACTGCTTATTCATGTCTACTTGGTACAATAACAAGTCAGACAGTAGAAGGCCATTGGGAGCATTATTTATCCAATTCCCACATGCTCAATAAGCTGGAGATACTTTGCACATTCCATTTTTCAAAAGTCACTAAGAATCCTTTGCATCACAAGAGTGGAATGAATCATCCCTCTGTGGATAATGGGCAGTGACGTTGCAATCTGTAGTCCTGGATGTAAAGATGAGCTTCTGTCCAAAGCATTTCCAAATGAAAATAAGACTACAAATTATAAAGTTTTCTGTGATATTCTTTAAGGACAAAGGTATTTCATAACAACTTTAGAAAACGGACTATTCTGTGTGGTATTAAAAATATCTTTGTGTAGAAAACCATAATTACTACCAAGGTTTACTAACCTATTTAGGATTTTTGAATCTTTCTGGTCTAATCTTCCCAATATGCAACACATTTTGGCTCAACACATACACTAATTATTATATCAACACAGAACTGATTTAGCAGCAGTAACAACTCCTAAGCATGTATAAACATGTTACGGGTTACAAGACAGCAAGAGACTCCAAGTGCAGCCAGAATAATCTTAGATTAAAACTGGCATCAAGTCCTAATAAGTACATTCACTTATCAAGTAGCAGTAGGGATGGAACTGGTTATTTAAAGACAAAGAACAAAACTAGAAATAGCACACCAGAGTATCATATAATACACACACTCACACAGAGTACAGTGTATGTAAATATTTAGAACAGATTTTATAGATTTAATAGAAAATTCCAGTCTTATGGCAAACAGGAATATCTTTCCCTCCTTTCATTTCTCTCCCTCCCTAATTTTTTTCTCTCCCCCCTCTCAGAACTACTCTCATTTTGACCCAAATTTCATAGCTTATTTCCAATAATTTTAGCTTTCTCATTATAAATTCACTTGAAAAAAATGTGGAATCTTGAATTAGAGTATCAGAAATTATTTTTCTTAAGGGAATGGATTGTACCATAATTTCATTTCCTATATTATTTTTTTTCCGTCTGTCATTCATTTGGTATTAAAATTTGCAAATTTATCCTAAAACCAACCAGTGATTTTCTTGAGAAGCAAGCAAGATTAAAAAAATAACCTAGCCTATCTTTATATATATATATATATATATACATTCCTGCATCATACAAACTAATGTTGAGATGGGTGGGATCATTTGATTGACATTCATTTGTCACTTTCATTGGAAAATTTCCTGGGCTGCTTCCACTATGCTTAGACAAATTTAGATGAATGAAAGCTCTGACTAATGATGTGTTATCTATACACCAAATACAAAGGAAGGTCTGGAGACCCTAGTGGAGAGGCTCATGAGAGCTACTAAATGAGGAAGGAGGGAGCGTAGGAAAATGAGAAAGACAATCGTAGCAAGGAGATTATTTTAACCGTCGGTAACTAAGGTGGTTACTTGAGGAGAAGGAAGTCAATACGTTTGTTTTCCTGAGGCAGGCAGGGGCAGTGTTGGGCTACACATGAACTTCATTAATATTCATTAATTTTTAAAGCACCTTGGTTAGCTTTGGCTATACAGATATTTTGTCCTTAAATAAAAATAATTATAAGAACTTTATTATTTAAAACATAATTAGCATGAAATTCAAAACCTACATTTTCATTTTGGACATTACTCATTTGGACTGACTATATTTTTTCAGAAGATCTGTTCTAATTAAATTCCTGGAGCAAAATTCTAATAATCACGCTGGCTAAAATAACCCAAATGTAACCAAAAATTAAACTGAAAATACTTTTTAATTTTTTTTCCAAATTAATCTCCACTTTCAAGAATACCATCGTTGACCCAATTAGCTCTACAAAGGAATTTGGTTGTTTGACATTCTTTTGCTCTTCG